>LGTU01000935.1:0-14480 GCA_001314425.1 Phytophthora pluvialis | reverse complement strand
CATTTTTGCATTCATGAAAACGTCGGCCACACTGCACGAAGAAATCCATACAAAACACGCGATTTGCACGACCTTTTCATGAGAAGTGATAATTGCATTGGTGGATGGCACGAGCCCGGTTCACTAACACAACAGCGACAGCGAACGCGGTTAAACTAACCGCAGCAGCACGGTTGAGCTAACCATCACGACAGAATCATTGGCAAGGAGAGAAGCAGGCTCAGCCCTGCGCTGCTTCGCCCACAACTCATTTTCAGCCCGACTTCACAAGCATCACTCGTCTCCTCGCTATGCTTCCCCCTAGCCGTGTCTTTTACCAAGCTTGGTTTAAGCCGGATGTCGTCGCCCGCGGCTACCACCACTGCATCTGTGGCAAGATCTACCAGCAGGACATCAAGGCGGGCTACATCAACTTGATGTAGCACTTGAAAGCAGCACACCAGGGATATGACGCTATCACCAACGCGAATGGCACGCTGCAGCCGGCCATCACCGAGTTTCTTCAACTGGATAAAAACGACTCGCTCGACAATGGGCGAACTGGATCATCATGAAGACTCTGCCTCTGAGCTTCTGCGAGGACCTTCACACACGTGTTCGCACTAAGCTCCCGCAAGTGTCCCGCAGGGCCCTAAAGGCCCACCTGTTTGCCATCATAAAGAAGGTGGAAGCTTTTATCCTAGAGCACCTTCCCCACTCATTTGGGCTAGTTTTTGACGGGTGGACGACGGCGGGGATCCACTACGTTGGCCTTTTTGCTGTATTTCCAGCGATGGGTGCGATTCATGAAGATCGCGTGCTGCTTGCCTTCTCGCCGCTAGAGGATGAGCGTGATCTGAGTGCTCAGATCCTGAGCGATTTTCTGGCCGACACGCTCAGCGAGTTTCAGCGTTCGTGGTCCTCCGTTCTGTTCGTCGTCGGGGATAACTGCTCAGTCAACCAATACCTTGGTGATCGAGGTGGCATTCCCTTTATTGGGTGCGCCAGCCACCGCTGCAAACTAGGGGTCCAACTGTACCTGGAAGAGCACAGTGATGTCATTAGCAAGGCGAATAAGCTGATGTTGAAGCTGTCGACGGTAAAAGGACGTGGGCGTTTAGCTACAGTTACTGAAGCGCACCCGAAGTTCAAGAACGAGACCAAGTGGAGCAGCACGATGAAGAGGCTCAAGCGGTGTGATGAACTCATCCATCCTCTCCGTCGGATGAGTACCCAAAATGTTGTCAAGTGTGCCGTGGATAAGCTGATGCTAACAGCAGCTGAAGCTTTGGAGGTTGCGAAGTTGCTCAAAGACATGAATAAGCTGGACAGTGTGACAGTCGAGCTTCAGAGCGAGTCTGTGACCATGCTTCAAGCGCGCGACCTTTTCGATCACACCATCGACAGCTACCCCATCATGAAGAAGTACCTCGGGCCGAACGCGTCGATCGTCAATAACGCAGTGTACGAGAGGGCGTTGGTAAAGCTACAGTCAGAACGAAAATTGACCCCATCTGAAAAAGCAGCAAGCGTCAGACTCTTTGTGCCAGCAGCAATGGTGGTAAACGAGGTGGAGAATGACAGTGACACCGAGACGACCAAGGAATCCTTTGTGCAGCAAGCGCTTAAACGTCGCCGTGTTGCAGGACCAAAGGGGGTGTACATCGACACCGACTTCATCCCGCCTACTTCCAACATCTGCGAGAGACTGTTCTGGCAATCCAAGCTTGTTCTCACTTCTCAGCGGCGTGCAATGAAGCCAGCGACGCTAGAAATGCTCGTCTTTCTGAAGGCTAATAGGAGTCAATGGTGAGCAACACTGTAAGACACAATACAATGTCAACATTGAACAATTATCATTGCGCCGCACTTCCCCATCTCAATCAATTTTCCAATTTACATTGGCACAACGCAGCTGTAGACGCTCTGGAAGGTGACAACCAGAAGTTGGTCACTTTCCAGTACGAGGCTTTGTCGATCAGGCACACCCCATTAGAAGAAGCGGGAGTAGCGAGCTATTTCATCAGAGTATGTACCCACTGATGAGGCATGAGACTCCATCTTGATCAATCCAGCTAATATATTCGGCCTTCTTGATATCAGTAGAAGCAACAATTTGACTAAACGTCGCATTTGGCGAGGGTGCGTACTACACACCGAAATTCCAGCCGAATGAGGGCGATTCCAGCGGATTTTTGGGTTCCTGCGGAATTTCGGCCTTATTCCAGCGGATTGATCCAGCGGATTGAGAGAAAGACACCTTTACAACATCATATGCCGAATTAGGAAAGAATCGATTCCAGTTGTATAATACTACCACCTCTCTGCGAGGTATACCTTGTAGTTGTCTCACATCTCGGTGGCATTTTTGGTCTGCAATAGAGCTACAAAACGTCATAAAAGTACGGGTGAGGAGATGACAGAGGCGATCCTAGAGCTTGCCGACGCTCACAAAACACTTGCAGATGCAAGTATGGCTCGTCAAACCCGACCGAGCAAGCTATCAAGGTCCGACGTGGCGATCAAACTGTTCGAAGACGAATTAGGAGCAACAATTGGAGTTGCTAGCCGCTTTAGATTCATTCAGTTGCTAGCAAACAGATAATACGGCGACGATGTACTGCGGAATGGACGAAGAGTGTCGAGGCTACTTCGTTCAGGAGTTTTTTTCGGGCAACACGCGTTCCTTTATAAATGAATAAACGTTTTCTTCTTATGTATAACTGAATACACGTTTTCTTCGTATGCTCTCAACTTGCAATATATCACAGCCCCACGATCGTCCTCGTCGCGGCTGTTCGTATCTTCTCCCAGCCGTCGCTGTGCCGGTTCGTCTGAGGCGCTGCTGTCGGTCCGTCCATCGTGGCTGCGGGTTGGCCTGTTGAGCGGAAGACTTTGTTCCAGCGGAAAGCACAACCCACTGTTTCATTCCATCGGAATTGCAGTACGCAGCCCAAGTGTCTTGCTCCTGAGAAGTAAGTTGGACCACCTAGCGCCTCACAAATAGGCGAAACACTTGCTTGGAGCCCTCGGTGGTGATAACAAGGAGCTCATCACGCTCAAGTACACTTCTTAGAGTAATATCCACGATAGCGCTACACTCGAAGCACTTTGCGGCATGATGGTGCCCGCCTCGTTCGTGCAGTGGCAACCTGGACAAGCTGGACAAAACGTGCGTCGAGGATGATTTGGTGGCACCTTTCAACTGAACTATGCCAACCGATTTCCAGAACGGCTTCTTTGGCACGGGCGATCTGTACAACGGCGAGTATGCCCCAATTTGATCGCCGAAGCATCGGGCGCCTCGTCCAGCCAACGAAAGACTGGTGCTTTCTAAAACATGGCTGGTAATTTACCAGCCGTGTGGTAAAGCCTCGCTAGTTTCTCTTGACCAATTTTAGCTAACAGGTCAACTCGAAACTGGCGTCTTCCTCTCAGCTTCTTCTCTTCCTTCATTGTAATATGTTTCCTTCCTGCATACATTACATGTAGATATCACCCTAATAGTACAGCACTAAAACCATCGGAAATGCCTAGCTGTAGATGTCCTTCGAGAATTGTAGCCATCTCATGATTGGTCAAATATACTCAAAATATTCTTTGATTGGCTAACATTTTACAATCTCCAATGGACACGCCGGACGGACGAGGGGGTGCCTTCGCCGTCCCGCGGCGGCTGTTTGCAGGTCGTAAGCGCCGCGCCGAAGCTGCCAACGACGCCGGCCGCTCTTCGTTCTTCACCGCCGATGACTTCGCTGCGTTTTCCGTGCGCGGCGACACCCACGAGTCGCGAATTTATGAGGCACTGGAGACCCGTCGACGGACCCTCGTCACGCCGGTTCATGCATCGAACTCGGCTCGAACGCGCTCTGCAACGATGAAAATCAAGCAGCAGTCGAAGAACCTGGTGCAGCTGCTGGTTGAGGCCATCGAGGGCCATCGGATTCAAGCTCCGGAGAAGATGTTGGAGCTCGACAATGGACGCCGAAGGGTCTCCGGCTTCTCGGTGGCCGAACACGAACAGTACCTCGTGCTGCAACGCAAACGTTTCCTGGCTCAACAGGTGCAGGATATATGAGTTTTGACTATAGCCGGAGTGGGAACGGAGATGGAGAAGCTGATGGAGTTTTTGTGGTGGTTTTGGCTTTCGTTGAGAGCAGCGCGGACTGCCCGAAGTGCTCGCACTCTCGCAAGATGAGGCCAAGCAGTGGCAGCGGATGAGCGCGGATGTCGAGCAGGAACAAGTGGGCTTTTGTAGGATGATGGCGAGAGGGCTAGCTGCGGAAGCTGCTGCCAATGAGACGCAACTGCCACCATTTGCGGCGTCTTGGGTAGGTGATGTGATGCCATGAGGAGTTGGTGAAGGGTTAGTGTGCTAAGTGAGAGCTGCTACGTTTGAACTGCAGTATAACGCGATGCTGACACAATGCTGGAACGACATCTACCGTTTGTATCCAAGGTGGTTTCAGCCATGCATGGCAGTAAAGCTGCCTAGTGGCGGTGCCCCTAGTGGGAATGTCTCTGCCGTGATCAAGGCCAACGAGGTTGCTGCTCGAGGCACGTGTTGCGCAATCGATCTGAGGAAACTTGCTGCGGGTCAACCTCTAAAGAATACTCCGGATGAGAGCGGAAGTTTGGCGATGGAGGTTGTATCTCCACGTCAGGCGATTTCAGCGGACGCACAGGCTGACCAGTTGATGGAGAAGTACGACTGCGATCTCGCCATCTCTTCGTCAACGCTGGTCGCACTGTTTGACAGTGATACTTCGGCTCGCTTCGCCCACATGGTAAGTTGGAAGAAGTACAGGACTGGCACTGCATTTGTTAAAATACTGACTCGTGGGGATGTCTGAAACATGCAGCCTACAGGATGGGGGGTTCCAATGAAGAGCCGAGCGATCATCCACGGGAGTACCGGTGCCACGAAAAAGCGCATGTTTTTGGATCGTCCACTACCAGGTAACACTCCAGGCACTCGAGGAAAGGTAGCAGAAGCTGGACGGGCAGCGTTACTCTCACGCTTTGAGGTAATTTTGTTGTAGATGCTCAAGTAGCCGAAACAAGGGAGAAGTTCTAACATTTTTGTTTGTTCCAGAGTGAATCTGTTATTGAAGGATCAACAGGAGGGCAGACAGCATATCATGTCTGGCAGCTTGACGATAAGCGAATTCTCGTGCGTAGCACGACACGCGTGCGTATGGCTGTACCTTCGGTCTCTGCGGGTGCTGTACCACCTGAGAAAGCGTTGCAAGATGGAGAGAACAAGAAACAGACAACTGCACCTTTAAGCGTGTTTGTCAAGCCAGATTACCATTTGCTGGGAGTCGAGGAACAGCTAACAACGAGTGAGAGATGTCGTTTCTGGCTTCATTCGTGGCTTCGCGGTAGCTCCACCGTCCTTGTCGCCCGGGTGAACCCCAAGAAGGATACTGTTACCTCCTGGACGACTTATTCTCCGGCGTCACTCATCTACGGAGACAACGCCAAGCAGTCTCTTCCTCTCGAGTGCTTTGAGTGAGTTTTCAATTAGTTCTCTTGTGTCTCGTAGGATCATCTGAACTTACCCGTATGTGGTTTTGTTGTTGTTGCCGTTTGTTAGCCCTTCATTGAAGTTTCGGTGGTTATCTACACTGTTCACAGCGTTAGGGGATGTTCCTGTAGGAAGCTACCTCTTGCGACCACATGATGGATGTGGACAAAGTACTTTTGGCAAAAAGCGTGGAGGAGTGGAAATCCTGATGGCCACTGCTGAACCTGGCGCCGAAGCGCCTGTGGTTGACTTGTACAGCTTTATGCCCGAGACAGCAAGTGAAGGACCAGCGCCCACGTCAACGACATCCGACTTCAAATCACCTGCAAACCTCGTGCTTCCGTCGTGGAATCTCCGCGATCGTATCCCGTACACATTCCAGACCGGGACGTACTGTGTGCCGTTCTTTCTGGACGGAATGTGTCCGAACGTGGCCAAGGGCGAAAGCTGCGAGCACATTCACCTACGTTTGCCGGAGCAACACGTAGGATCAAAACATAAACCAACGAAGGCGAAGCGGTGGAGCTTTGAGAACTACACCAAGGTGCTGAAGAAGGCGGTGCGCGCGAACTTCGAGGTGCTCAATCGACCGGTCCGGGTGACATTGAACTACGCGTTCTGCGGCGAAGACAAGGCCCCACCAAAGAGCGCCGACGTCTACGCGCCGGTCCATTGTTCAAAACCTCAAGGAGAGTGCTCGCTACCCCATTTTACTCTCCACCAAATCCTCGAGCGACTCGCAAACGACCTACTGCGCAAAGGGCGAGGAAAGCGACGAGCCCAGAAGAAGGAATACCGCCAACACCACAATACAGCTGAACCGTAACCCGGGTGAGGGGACGAAGATGCTGGTAACTTAGTGGTTCATTTCGAACTGGAGCAGATTTGTTGAAACCACAAGAGAACCACCTTTCTCGCAGGGATCAACTCGATCCCCTCTTCTCTTCCTCGTCGAACACTCAATACACTCCAATACACTACGAAGTTTCAAGAACAGATGCATGAATAGAAAACAGTTTTAAGTAGGAAGCAGGCAGCAAAGACTACGGAATCTTCTTATCCTTCTCCTTAGTTTGTCGTAAGCGTGCTCGTGCTGCGTCTAAAGGCCGGCAAGAAGCGGCCGCCGCTGCTGCACGCGCGGCTTGTCGACCTGGCGCAGCAGCTTGAAGATGCCCGTGCCGAGAGGGATCGGAATGCCCATGATAATACACTCACTGACGCCCACAATGGCGTCCGTACGCGAGTGGACCGCAGCATCGAAGAGGTGGTCCGTGGTCTTCTCGAAGGACGCCAGCATGAGCACACTCTCCTTCATCTTGGCGATGCCGAAGCGTGTGATACCCAGCACCTCGCCCTTGAACGTCATGATATCCGACAACAGCATCAAGTGACGTCTGTCGATACCGATACCGTACGCGCTCATGATGTAGTTCACCTCGGAGCTGATCAGTTCACGCGCAGCCTCGATACCAAGCGTCTTCTCCACCTCAACGATGTGGTTCGAAGTTGTGTGAAGCCCGTCAACGCCCGGGATGCCCATGACTTCGGCGAGACCGTACCCCTCAACCAGCAAGTGGAGCGACTTGGCCGCATTCGCGTCCTGCACTTCCTCGTAGTTAATCACAGCTCGGTTCACCGTGGGAATACCCTGCACGATCACGCCGGGCAGTTCAGCCTTGAGCGCCTGCAAAGCGAAGTACGCGCCACGCGTGTCACCCTTCGCGCCCTTATAGTTGGGCGGCGCGAGCAGACGCAGCTTGTCGGGGCAGCGCGCGTTCAGGAGAACGTGCTGCTCCTTCAGGAGACGCAGAACGCCACGCGGGCCCACGCCCACGGCGTTGAGGATGCTGTTGCGCACAGAGTGCGCCGTGATGTTCAGGTGCAGCTGCTCGATGGCGGCCAGGTCAAGCTTCACCGAAAGGTACGCCTGGTCACGCGCGAATACCTCCTTGATGTGCACAGCAATCTCGCCCAGCGTCGTCTTCTCAATACGGCCCTTCACGATACGCGCCGAACGCTCATCGGTCTTGCACACCAAGGCCGCCGTGATAATGGGCGTACTGATGACCTTCGAGGCATTGATAATTTCTTTGAGGCGCGGCACACCGAGCGTCACGTTCATACTTGCAACACCAGCAAAGTGGAACGTCTTCAGCGTCATCTGTGTACCAGGCTCCGAAATCGACTGCGCGCCAACAGCACCCACGGCCTCACCAGGCTCCATACCAGCACGGTAGTACTTGTACAGCGAAACCTCTAGCAGCTTCTCCACCTGCTTCGCCGTAATGCGGCAGACATTGTGCGAGAGGAGCCACGCAGCCTCTTCCTTTTCCTTGGTGCCGTCCTGGCCTGCGCGCTTGCTCCACTCGGCGCGAGCCTTCGCGGTTTTGAAGCGAGCGTGTTCCCACTCAGGCAGACCCACCTTGTCCAGCCCCTTCTGTTTGTAGGCGGTCAGGTCGAAGTTCATGTCCTCATCCGAGTCCTCCGTATCATCATCCGACTCAGCGTCGGGCTTCACCAGGCGACGACGGCCAGGAGGCTGGGCAAGATTCTCCAGCTTTGTGGAGATGTGAATCTTCTTTTCATTCTTCGTCTCGCCAGTTTCCGATTTGGTCTTGAGCACGCTGGCCGCCTCGTCGTCATCGAATGCCTTCTCCAGCTTGGACGCGTAGGTTTTCACTTCCTTGTCCATCGACTCGATGCCACAGCCCGTGCGGTTCGCCGCGATTTCGCTCGCGACGGAGCCCAGGAACTCTTCAATCTCAATCAAAAACTTGCGTCCCGTCGGCAGAATGGCCTGGAACTGCGGGCGCTGCACAACCTGCTTGCCCAGACGACGAAGTTCGAACGGAAGCAGCGCCGGAGACTCACGGTCGGGCAATGTGTTGCGGATGTGCTCCAGCAGGCGGTGGAAGTCCACGGGTCGGTCGTCTCCTTCCATGTATGCTGGGTTCAGTCCGTCGTCACCGTACGTGAACTGCACCACGGAACCTTCCGAGTTGCGCACGGTTTGATCGTACTGGCACGACAGATCCTCCAGGGCCTTCATGAGACGACGAGCCATGTAACCCGTCTCGGCGGTCTTCACAGCAGTATCGACCAGACCTTCACGTCCACCCATCGTATGGAAGAAAAACTCCGTGGCAGTCAGCCCGCTGTAGAACGAATTAGCAACGAAACCCTTAGCGCTGGCGTGCAGGGCGTGCGGCAGGAAGTGCGGCAGCGTGCGGTTCACAAAGCCCTCCGGAACGCGCTTGCCACCCACGGACTGCTGACCCACACACGCCATCATCTGCGAGATGTTTAGAGCACTTCCCTTCGAGCCACACTCGGCCATAATACGCGGGTTGTTGTGGAACGGCAGCGTGCGCATACACTCGGCACCAGCAGTCTCACGCAGCTTACCCAGCAGACCGTTCAGCTCACTCTCCAGAGACTGAATGGGGTCACAGCCGGGCTTGAGCGAAAGCTTACCACGCCTGTAGTCCGCGATCGAGTTGTTGGCAGCGTCGTAGCCTGCCTGCAGAAGCTTCTCCTTCTCCTTAGCGAGCTCCTCCGACGGCGTCACATCATCGATGCCAATCGAGAAGCCCTTGAAGTTACCAAGCCAACGCGCGCAGAGCTTCGCCAAACGGTTCATGCAGCGCGCGGCTTCGTGGGATCCGTGGTCGCGGATCAACACGTAGAACAGACCCTGTTTACTGCCGTCGCCCAGCGTCTTCTTGCCCAGGTTGCCGCAAATGAGCTCGCTGTTGCGGAAGCACACGTAACCATCCTTCCAGCACATGTATTTGTTGTTCGTGTAGTTGCGCTCCTTGAGCTCCAAGTTCGCGAGCACCTTCGTTTGAGAGTTGGGCTTGATCAAGAGACTGATCACCTGCTTACCCGTCCAGAGCCGCACGGGCAGCACGATAGCCGGGGGAGGAAGTTCAATGTGTTCGTTCGCATCGCTCATGATCGAAATCACCTGGCAGAATTGCTCACGGTTGAAGAAAATGTTCTTCTGGGTGAGCAGGTACGAAGCTGTAAGGAAATCCTGCGTGGCCGCGACCAGCGGCTCGCCGTTGCGGGGCGTGATCAGGTTCTGCTCCACACCCATGAGCGTGATAGCCTCCGTACGAGCTTCCTCCGTCTGCGGGAGGTGCATGTTCATTTCGTCACCATCGAAATCAGCGTTGTACGGGGAGCACACACACTCGTTGAAGCGGAAGGTGCGCCACGGCATCACCTTGACGCGGTGAGACATAATGGACATCTTGTGGAGAGACGGCTGGCGGTTGAACAGCACGATATCGCCGTCTTCCATGTGACGCTCCACGATGTCACCGATCTTCAGCTCGTCGGCCAGGCTGGCGCGGTCGCCGTACAAAAGGTTCTTCGTGAACTTCTGGCCTTCGATGCGAATGACGTTGGCACCAGGGTGCACGTTGGGTCCGTTCACCACGCACTTGCGCAGCTTCTCGATGTTGTAGCGCGTCACCTTCTCCGGGTACGTCATCGTCTTGGCTACATGCTCCGGGACGCCCACCTGGTCAATCCGCAGGTTCGGGTCGGGCGAAATCACGGTGCGACCGGAGAAATCCACGCGCTTTCCCGACAAGTTACCACGGAAACGCCCCTGCTTGCCCTTCAGCCGCTGGCACAGCCCGCGGATGCCGGTCTTGGCCCCAGGCGGCTTCACCAAGCCGGGCGTGTCCCCATTCATGAGCTGCGCGACCTGAATCTGCAGAAAGTCCCAGTCCTCCATGACCATTTTCAGCGACGCGCCCTTCTGCAGCGCCGCCCGCAGCGCAAAGTTGACCTGCACGATCTCCTGCAGCTTGACGGTGATGTCGTCCTCGTTGCTGCCCGCTCCTCCGTCCATGGCCACGGACGGACGGATGCACACGGGCGGCACGAGCACCGAGCTCAGGATCAACTTCTCGGGCCGCCCGCCGTCCGCGTCCAGCCACAGCAGCTCGCAGTCCTGGTCCGGGATCTCCTTGAACAACTGCTGCACCACCAGAGGGCTCAGATCCTCCTGAGCTTTTGGTAGGTGGGCGCCGATCTCGGGGTTATTGGCCTGCGCCTCCGCGAATTGGGCCACGAAAACGTTCCGGAGGTCGTGGGTGGCCTTGGCGCGGAACTTCTCGTGCACGAGCTTCAGCGTGGTGCTCGTGACCTTCCGCACGGTGCCATTGATGGCGTCGCAGTACGGACACTTGATGGTCTTTTTGCACAATGTAGCTATCTTCTTGCGGAGCCCCACGAGCCGCAGCACGTCGGCCTTGGGGTCTCTCATCCGGCGGAGGAACGTCTCGCGCTCGGTCGGCGGCAGCAGCACGCGGCTGCAGCTCTTGCAGATGTTCTGCAGGATCTCCGTGATGGCCTTAAAGTAGCCAATGTGGAACACCGGCAGCTCCAGCTGAATGTAGCCAAAGTGCCCCACGCAGTCCGACAGCTTCAGGTGGCACGTCTCGCACGTGTCCTTCTTGTTGGACACGCCCAGCCGCTTGTCCAGCACGCCGTCCACCGCCGGCTCGCGCGTCTGCACCTTGAACAGGTCCTTGGAGTGCACGCGCAGCTCCGACATCTGCATCATGTCCACGTCCGAGAGCAGCCCGAAGTTCAGGTGGCTGATCTTGGCCGGCCGGTCGTTCTCCAGCACGAGCTGCTTCACCAGCGGGTTGCGCCGCTCGCCGCGGCCGACCATGCGCCCGCTCTGCATCGTCGATACGCACACGGGGAGGCACGAGGAAGGTGGCGGGGTGCGCGTGTGGCTGGATGGCGCTGCTGGCCAGCCAGGGACTACTGGTGAAGGAGAATGGGTACACTGTACCGGGTCGTGTTAAAACGGTTTTTTGCTAGGGCTCAGGGTTATTTTGTGTGTATACATGTATCTTGCCAGTTGTATACATGTATACAATACTGACTGCAGCTTGTTGATGATTCCATTGCCTCCGCGGCAAGAAAGCAATGTTGCTCGCATCAAGAGACTTCTCGGATTTCAATCTTCTGGGTACAGTTCATGAAGGTGTCGAGGATTAGAACTTCGATGACCGCTTTGTTCACAACAGCAGAACAGTCACTGGTCGATATAGTTCCGGGGAATGTGCGGGCCAAGACAAACGTTAACTACCATGCGCAGGTCCCGGATGACACTTATAGCACGGCTGATCAGTGTCTACTATCATACACCTTGAAATGTGCCAGTTGGCCAGAGACCAACTCGACGTCCGAAACTCGTGTACTCTGAGGGGCTACTCGGTGCTTCTGCTTGGACAATACATGTATTATCGACGTTTATTGCTGTCCATGGAGTCCGAGGGATGCAGGAATGCAGCCTTCCCCGTTAGGTGATTGACGATGACAAGCAAGCCGACGCTGCTGTTCCTCGTCTAGATAGTTCAGATTCATGGATCTCGACAACACTTTGCAGGCCTTGCGCAGATGAAGAGTCGCTGTGTAAATGACCGAAGGGTTTCAACTTGTTTGGGCTCCCGAGGGATGGTAGGTAACCTGTCGCGAAGTGCGAGTATCAGATGCTACGTCTTACTTCAGTTGCTGCTGCTGTCCCTTGCGCTGGCAAACATCCAAGGCTCTAAAGCAGTCTGCTGTCACTACGCATCCACTTGCTAAGCTCAGTGTTCGATAGTGTACCTCACGAAATGTTTACTTCGTATAAGCTGGAGTTGAAACAATTTTGAAGATTATACAGTAGATACTGTACATGTAGCCCTTATGCAACGAGTATTGTTATCCCAAGGGTGGTTAAAGTAGCATTGCGGAAAGCAGCAAGCCCTTATATTCAACCCAGAAGCAATGTCAGCCATCCTCCGTATAATATCGACCGACAATTCAATGCGGTATAGTTATTATTGAAAGGTTCCCCAGTTTATCGTTGTCCCGATCAATATTTATCATATGCATTTGAGTCGCAATTGCTATTTTTTTTTTGATACAGACTCTGACATGGCTGTACTGCAGTAGCTGGTCTCTCGGTGAGAATGTGCAGTCTTCAACCATTTTTCCCGATGACTTGACCTGCCTGCTTCCCGCCGCACATCGCACTCAGCGGTAGTTTTCTGTCCGAAAGGGGCACATCAGTGAGATGCGGGATGCTTGTCACCGCATTGAGCACAGTTTTTATACTTTCCCGGAGGGCTTTCGATGGTCATGTTGAACGTCAACCGTCTTCGGATCGCAAATGACTGGACTATGATACACCAGACTTGTTGCAGCAACTGAGTTTTGTTGACAGGGCATCGTTACCCCCAGACCAGACCTTTGCCTGCTTGCACACTTGTTACAGTAAAGGTAGTAGCCAAGCTCACTCATTCTTCCATTTGCTCCGAGCAACGAAGATCAACTCCAAGACACCAAGAAATGCAAACGTGGACGCCAGTAATATTACTCCAGACGCTAGGGCTGTTGGCAGCTCTTGGGAGTGGAAGTGCCAACGGCGAGGATGATAGCAGTGGCAGTGTCCTCTCGCCGTCGCAGATGGCAGTTGTGACGACACCCGAGTCCTTCTTGCCCAACTGGGTGAGGATGGTTGACCCGACTGACAGCGGTTGCTATCGCAAGACTTGCATCTCCACCGATTGCTGCGTGGGTTACGACTTCGACAACGTTGGCGCCTGTCGTGCAGAGTGCCCCCTGAACTATCCCGTCGAGTGTGGCCTGGAATGCATCCAGCAAAGCGGTGACTGTGTTCTCCACGTCATCGGGAACATCCAAGCGATGGCCAACGCTGCCCTGAAATCCGCGAGATCGGGCGTGTTTGGCCAGCTCAGTTCGGCAAGTGCAGGCGTCCAGCAAGGGGTAAAATGCGGCCAAAAGCTTTTCGCCACGGTTGGAGATGCTGTGTCGTATGTGGACCAGCTACAGACGAGCTACCCGAACTCCACTCAGGTGCAGATCATTTCGCTGCTAAACCACTCCAACATCATCATCCGGGATCTCCCCACTGCAGTGAGCGTCTGCCTCGTCTAGACGTGCCCACAGACTTCATGAATGTAGCTGCTCGCATTGTGAGCGTTGTCGACAAAGTGCTCATCGCCGTGGTGGAACAAGGTTCGCCACTTCTGAGCGTCGACACATTCATGACCTTCATCAAGGCGGTTGGTGCTGGCGAATCCGTAGCAGCGCTTGCAACTGACGATACCCAGGCGCTCCTGAACGTCATCAAGGCGGGCAGAACCTGCGGTACGGAGTTGCAATCCGTCATCAATAAGGTTTCTCACGCGGTGGCTACAATCAAAGAGGCCGACGCGGAGTCGACTGCTAGTGGGATCCGAGCAGCTCTCAGCAGCTCGGAGCCTTTTCTTCGCGAAATCCCAATAGTGACGAACAATTGCATCAAGAACATCACGAATGACGCCTACACAGTTCGTGACCAGATCTGAACGGCGCTCAGTATTATCACGGACGACCTCATCGACTTGGCGGACGACGAGGATGACAAGGTTATATCGGTGGTCAACTACATTGCCAAGGTGGCCGACATGGGCCTGGACATCATCGCCATGTTTGATCCTACGGGGATTGCCTCCATGTTCGGGAAGTACGTTCAATCCATTTGCGGCCCCACTGCCTTTGTGGACGAGATCGATGATGGACCCCTGCCACACGCACTTGCACTCACCACTGAGGGCGATGCATTTGCAGGTAGTAATGGCATCTGGACGCACGCTGGAGACGGCATCGTCAATGTTGTCTTTGAAAGCTCGGATACAGAGGATGTCACTGTGGTAATTCACTCCGCTGGCGAAAGCATCGACCAAGTGAACGTGCCGAGCGGTGCAACGGCGACTTGGAGCTCAACGGTGTCCACTCTCCAGAACAAGGCCATGTACTTCGAGCTATTGGTGATGTTGGGGCCGACAGGCCCCAACATCTCCGCTCCGCTCCGACACTGTAGAAATTAATACTCCGAAAGATATACAGTTTAGGAAACAGAATGACTGGGTTCGCTCGATGGACAGTGCGA
>LGTU01000934.1:0-21170 GCA_001314425.1 Phytophthora pluvialis | reverse complement strand
TATCGAGCCTATTTTCACAATCCAGAATTTTCAGGACACTCTGTCCGGGGAATGACTCTGCCGTTATCCTTCTCGTCCGGTAGATTACGGACAATCAAAAATGAAGAAATTATTCGTGTCTAGTTCGGCTCGGCCTGGGATCTCTCTTCAACACGATTCACGTACTTTAGAAAATACCAGGTCGTGTTCGTTGAGCAGATACAGTAACAGGATTGAAATCGTGGTTGCCTGGCCTCCCCTGAAGCCCTGAATCATAAGGACAGCAAGGACAGCGAGGACATTACAGCGGAGCGGAGACCAAGGAGCGAACGACAGCGGAACAGCAGGTGTACCCAGCTGGCACGAAGAGACGGAGGCCCTGGAAGAGCAACCAAGGGAGTATCCAGTAGCGGTGACGCGGGAGAAGTAGGCGCGATCTTCCAGCGAAGAGTCATGGTTGCTGCTTAAGGACACTGGCTGATTGTGAGGCTAGCCAGAAGATCGATGTAGATAGGTGAGAAGCAGCAGGCAGTCTAAGATTTGCAGCGGGGCAGACAAGTGCCGCCGCAGACGCAGTTGTACCGGTCTGGTACACAGGACTAAGGAACGTAATACAGCAGCAGCCGAACGCGTGACGAAGTGTCGAGTGGGAGTAAGTCAGCAAACGTGGAGGGTGTGGTCTCGGAGTGTGGAGAGAGGCGGGTATCAGCAGCCCCGTAGGGTCGTCGGTATCAACAGCCCGCATAGCAATACACGGTGACCAAAGAGTGGGTACTAAGAGCCCCCGGTACTAAGAGCCCCCGGTACTGCGTATTGAGCGACTTGGCCTAGATCTCAGAGTAGCCCCCCCCCTTACGTTGTTACGCCTAGGAACTCAGCTACTGCGAGCCATACGTGTTTAGACTAGCTAGGTGTATCTTAGGGCAAGCAGCAGTTGTGGCCACCGGACACCGTCTCCTAGCTAGGGACAGGACTGGCGGCAGAACAACGCGGACACCACACGAGCAGACGAACACTCACTTGACACTGAGCGACAACTACCGAGCGAAAGCACTACGACCCGGAGCACGGAGGAGAAGGACGCAGATTACTATACCTAAATAAATCCGTAATAGGTACCAGCTCGCAAGCGTGGGGTTGGCGTTGCGCTTCGTTAACCGCATGGAATCCGGAGTGGGGTGCCGAGCCCCCCCCCCCCCCCCCCCCCCCCCCCTCCGCCTACGTGGATACTAGCGGAAGAAAAACCGGAACGGGTGTGACGATCTTCTGGACTGTGTGGATTGGTTGCAGCGACAGTATTGTTTGTGTGAGAAGCACGAAGAGTGAGATGAAGTCGTATTACAAGGATTCAATATTCGAGGTGAACAGCTACATGTATCATGTGAATGGAGAATTAGTACAAGGTTGGACTCGCATACATGGTGCTTGTTGGAGATAATGAGGCCGAGTGGAATGCATTCCCGCTGCTTTTTTTCAATAAGAAGAGCCAGCTAGGAAACATAGTACTCATTCGACTCGCGTAAAGTGCCGTGGAGGGTCCGTACAACAACAAGAACCCGCCATCTTCAGAGTGGCTCATGACTTTTAGTAGAGATATTCCCTGACAAGTAAAGCTCCAGGTCGAGCCAGCAGCAAGCTGATAAGTAAATGATCCACTCGATCATTGCCTCCTATTGATGGAGGGCGTTTTCCATGTAAACGGTGCTTTTGATAGAGACTGAAGCCGCGAGGGCATTAGCTCGGTCGCACTTGTGTCATGCCGTCAGTCAAGTGATTACTCTCATCACTATATCCCTGACTGGTTCACGTTGGGGGCCATTTACCCCCAGTGGAAGAAGGACTGGTACGACTGGCGCGGGTGCTCGTTCTGCTCGAACTGCTGCTGCTGGTGGTGGTGGCGGTCATCGCTGTCGTCCTGGTGGTGGTTGCCTTGGTTGCCGCCCTGGTTGTTCGTGGGAGTAGCCGTGGTCACGGCAGGCGCGGCCGTGGTTGAGGCCGGAGCCGGAGCCGTAGTCGCGCCGGTGCTCATGGTTGTAGCTGCCGGGGTCTCGGTAGCCGGGGCCTCGGTAGCCGCACTGCCTGCGTTTGAAGCAGTCGAGCTCATGGTAGGCTCATCCGAGGCCGAAGCAGTCGAGGCCGAAGCAGAGGCCGAAGCCGCCGATCCAACCGAATCGGCCGAGCCCGAAGCCGATGCGGAGTCGGAGCAAGCAACGGATTTCTCCAGAAGCATGCTCACATCCGCGTAGCTCAGGCCAATGCTGGTCACGGTATCCGCGGCAGGCTTGGCCTTGGCAAACCACAGGAAGTCCGGGTGGTCGCTGTCCGAGTTGTACACCCACTCTCCGCCGACGATCTCACCGGCGTCGTCCAGCTCCAGGAGGTAGTAGTAGTACTGGCCCGTGGTGTAGCGGTCGATCTCACCCGAGGACACCAGGCCACCGTCCGCGTAGGTCTCGAAGATCCACGACAGACGCGACTTCACGTACACGATGCTCTTGGCAGCGGCGTTCCAAGGGTACTCCTCGAGGCCGTAGAAGGTCTGGGCAGCCTCCTCGAGCGACATGGCGGTCTGTTCGTACACCTTGAAACCACGCACGGGCTGGTTCCAGACCTCCACGCCAGCCGTCACGTCAACGACAAACGAAGCCTTGAGGTTACCGAGAAGGTTGGCAGCGGCAATGTGGAAGTAGGCAGGGTTCATGTCACGGTACGCGTTGTTGGTGTGGCGGCCGTACTCGTCCGTGCCATCATCGCCACCGTTGTAACGAGCGCCGGTGAACACCGTGGAGACCTTGGCACCGTCGTAGACGTCCGAGATCAGGGCCTTGAGGTCCATGGGCTGGAACGTCACGCCATTGTGCGTCACGGGGCACTTCGGCTCCGCTTCAATAATGGCAGCCGGAGCCCAAGCGTGGCAGATACCGAACCACGTGGGGATGCAGTAGCCTGAGCTCTTGCCAGCACGAATAGCACAGGCGCTGCCGTCGGTGAGGGACTTGCAGTCGTCGTTCGACGAGCACTTGGTGCGCTTGCTCTGCGAGTCGACGCCGTTGTCAGCAGACACCTTGTTCATGAAGTCCGTGGCGTCAAGGCCAAAAGCCGTAGCGTACTTCTCAGCAGGACTAGCCTCTCCCTGGCTCCACTGGACGTTGATGCCGTCCTGGTACGTGGCCCAGTACGGCCCGGCCCACGGCGACGGCGTGTACACGCCCTGGGTGGGCAGGTCCTTCAGGGTCATGTCCATCTTGGTGCCGAAGTAAGCCTCGAGCTTGGCGATGTCCTTGTTCGTGATGGCCTCCAGGCGACGCTTCTTCTCAAGCTTCTCCTCGAGAGCGTGGCCCGACACAGCGCTGTCACGCAGCTTGCGGGTGGCGGCCGCAGGCTCCTCCCAGCCAGTGGCGCAGTCCTTGGGCTTTGCCTTGTCGGCCGCGCCCTGGACAGTCGTTGGCGTGGTCGACGTGATCGTGCCGGTCTTGGAAGGAGTACCCGTAGCCGCGACCGTGTCAGTCTTGGACAGAGTAGCCGTGACCGCGGAGGTGCCCGTCTTGGTAGCGGGTGTGGTCTGCTCCGTCGAGCCCTGGGTCGTCGAGGTAGAAGGCGAGCCCGACGTCACGTACGCATCCTGGTCAGCGTCAGTGGTCGGCGTCTCCTCCGACAGCACAACGGTGCCCACCTTGGTGAACACCGGCTCGGTCGGGGGCGTGGTCAGGTTGGCCAGCAGCTCCGGGTACGTCACGGGCACCGTCGAGATGCTGGTGATGTCCGGCAGCGTGGGGTCGACCTCCACCTCGATGGCGCAGTCCTGGTCGGCCACATCGGCGCCGAATGCCGGGAACGAGCTGGTGATCTCGTCCGTCGTTTGCGCCACCGTGAATGGCTCGTAGTACAGCGACGCGGCGGCCACGTGCTGCATCTGCATCTGCAGCGCCACGGCGGCCACGGCAGCGGAGACGAGGTACGTGCTTGGCGAGTAGACCATGGTGCAAAGAGCGTCGTTGAGTTGATCTAGAGATCGGGAAGGGATAGCGCGTCAACCTGGAACGGAGGAAGGCTGTGTAATCTTCTCGACACCGAGAAAATTGGGGAATGGCCATCCTGCTGTTGGCTGCCGCTCCAGCTTGTTTTGCAACGTTGATCGGCGCGTGTCACGGGGATATCCAGGTGCAGGTATTGTACAGTGTAGCGCGCGATTTGCAGCAACGAGCGAACCAACGTTCAGGCACCGAAAAGGCGAGGCGGAGGCAAGAAGCGCTGGGCCGGCCGGCCTTGCGTCTTGCTGTCCGCACGCCACTTCGCCCAGCTCGGTCTCTCGTCGGCAGATTAAGTTTTAATATGCTGGGGTCCGTGCAAAAAGCGTTCCAAGGCGTGAGTAACCTGCGAACGACACGCCCGACGCGCTCTCTGATGTTTCGGTGACGACGGTGATGTCTTCATCGCCTTGAACCTGGATTGTACCGCGTGCACACGAAATGGCGGTCCTTGCTTCAGCCTTCGCAGCGTCTTCAGCTCACTCAACACAAGAAGCCGTCGGAGCACCGAACCGGATACCGTTCGGTGCTTGTATTTTGGTACTGCCTGGCCAACCACCGGCAGAAGCTGTGCAGCTAAGGTGTACATGTATCGGCGACCATTGCCTGTCAATACCTTCGCGTTGAGACGCACGTACATTGAGCTCCGAAGGAAATCTACTGCGAGCTGGATACTTCGAAGTACACAGTGTACCGTGAGCTCTGCTCACCATCGTAGTATGTGCCTGGCACGCCGCTCCTATCCTGTCGCCCCACTACAGTACACAACGAGACCGGCAATCTTCACGGCCACATCGCTTGCTTGCCGATCCTGGTTGAAGAGCATTAATCTCCATTAATCTCTGCAAACACGAACAGGAAAATGGCTGGCACCTTTACATCGCGGTCACAGCCACCACCACCGGCGTTGCCTCCCCCTTCTGTAAGTGCGAGTGCATTCAAAGTAAATCCTTGAATGCACTCGCTGCTCCGTATTGCTGAGTCAGCTTCTCCCAGCTGCAACCGCGGACCCACCACGCGGATGGTCCGGGCGATGCAGCCAAACCACGCGGGACGAACAATGCGATGCTGCCAAAATAGTGTTAGTCATCTGTCGCCGACGTGCAAATGTCCGCTTCCTTCTTGGGTGGACCAAGTGCTGGTTGGGATTCAGCAAACAAGTTTGAAACGTCCCGCCCTGCAGAAAGCGGAATCTTGAGCTCAATGCCATCCGTGACTCCAAGAGATGAGTAAAATACTCGGCGCGACTTCAAGTGTAATCGCTACAGCCCGAGGGTTACATAGCAACCTTGCGTTGAAGACGAGAAGAAGAAGAAGGGGGTTAGCCCTAGTTAACCGTTTCCTGGTACATGTATAGGCAGGTGCGCTACTAGTATTGTATAGCGAACAAGCTGACGCCAAATAAAACTCCAGGCCTCACAAAACTTTTGTCACAGTGCGTGGGGCAAGCAAACCCGCGGCGAAGCCTGGACATTGCTTGGAGGCTTTCCATGACAATACTTTTGTATTGTTGGGTTGCCATCTGTACGCAAATCCCATGTTGTACAGGTCGATATTCCAGCCACACAGTCGGGAATAAACTCAAGCTCGGCTGTGGAGTTCGGTAGCGCCGTCGTTCCATATGCCTCGATTCTTATGCTGGCTCGATGACAGCAAGCTTCAGGGCACGAGCACTGCGCTTCGAGCTGCTCATTCTCCAATCTTCTTGTGCACGACCATGGTCTTCTCGCCCAGCACGTACCTCGTCTCCGCCGCCGTGGCTGCGGTTGCCCTGCAGATCCAGCAAGCGGCTGCCGGCTCGCTCTACTACGACCCGTTCACCGTGTCCGGCACGGATGACAAAATCAACAGCGACTCCCCTTTTTTCGGAGGCGATGTTACCGACCAGGACTGCGCCATTGAGGTGGAGATCGACCCTACGCTACCCAACATCCGACGGTGCCGGTGACGTACCCGGAGCTGCTGGCTAACCTGACCACGCCCCCGACCGAGCCGGTGTTCTCGAAGGTGGGCACAGTGATCATGTCGGAGGAGGCCCCGGCCACTGATACCGACCAGGACGCGTACATCGACTCGACGACTCCGTGGTCAGGTACCAGTACGCCAAGCAAGACTGGTGTCGAGCACAATGCCAAGGACTGCGCGACTGGGTGGGAAACCACGACCACCGACAAGGTGCAGGAGAAGCTCGAGAAGAAGCGTCGTCTCGAGGCAAACACGAACAAGGACATCGCCAAGCTTGAAGCCTACTTCGGCACCAAGATGGAGATGACGCTTGCTGATCTCCCAACTGTTGGCGTGCATACGCCGTCGCCGTGGGTCGGCCCGTACTGGCCGACCTACCAGAACGGTATCAACGTTGTCTGGAGCGAGGGACAACCCAGCCCCGCTGAGAAGTACGCCACTGCTTTTGGTCTTGATGTGACCGAGTTCATGGACAAGGTTTCCAAGGACAACGGTGTTGACTCTCAGAGCAAGCGCAGAAAATGCGAGACGGACGAGGGCTGCGAGTCCATTGGTGACGGCAGCAAGTGCGCCATTCGTGCCGGCAAGACCTCGGGCTACTGCGTCCCCACGTGGTTCGGTATCTGCCACGCTTGGGCTCCGGCCGCGATTCTGGAGGCTGAGCCCAACTGCCCTGTGACGCACAACGGAGTGACGTTCCAGCCCATGGACCTCAAGGCTCTGGTCTCGGACGTCTACGACGGCGCGGGCGTGGCCACCGTTTTCACGGGTGCCCGCTACAACGGTGGCGATGATGCCGCGGATGAGTACGGCCGTCACACCAACGCTGCCTACCGTGACATGAACCCCGCCTACTTCCACATTGCGTCCGCCAACATTCTTGGCATGCTGAACGCCACGTTCGTGACTGACGTTGACGCTGCTGCGGAGGTGTGGAACCAGCCCGTGCGTGGTTTCAAGGTGTTCGAGCAGACTGCCATGTCGCTCGAGGAGGCTGCCCAGACCTTCTACGGTCTCGAGGGAACGCCGCTGCCAAGAGCATCGTGTACGTGAAGTCGCGTCTGTCGTGGATCTTCGAGACCTACACGGACGGCGGCCTGGTGTCCTCCGGCCAGATCAACCAGTTCACTACGGGCAAGTACTACTACTACCTTCTGGAGCTGGACGATGCTGGAGCGATCATAGGCGGCGAGTGGGTGTACAACTCGGACAGCGACCACCCGGACTTCCTGTGGGTGCCGAAGGCGAAGCCTGCTGCTGACACTGACCAGCATTGGCCTGAACTACGCTGACGTGAGCCTTCTCCTGGAGAAGTCGGTTGCGTGCACTGACTCGCCTTCATCCGCCAGTTCCGATTCGTCAGGCTCGGCTGGATCTTCGCCCCCGTCTTCGACGTCGGGATCGACTGCTGGCTCGGTGGGTGAATCCACGGAGGAACCTACGGAAGTGCCGTCGACGTCGGCGAGCGCTTCCACCACGGGCAGTGAGGCGTTGTAAGTATTTCTCAGCACGTCGTCCACATTTCTCGTTGTCCCATGAGCATGTAGCTGTGTTTCAGTTTGGTAGCTCTACAAAAGAAAAGAAAAAATATTACTACTACTAGTACTACGTACACAGCATGCTGTATCAAGACGACATATTGTTTTGGTTTACTACTACGTAGTATTATTTTCGACATTAATGTACAACGATACAAGCTTCGCAGCGGATTCAACGCTGATGAATGAAATTGTGTGAATGTACGCTTCCTACTCTGTACCGGTATTCAGTTTTACCAAAACGTAGTTTCCTGGCTTGGATCCTATTTATTAGCTACCAAAGGGCGGTAGTATCCTGAAGCCCTTCCTGTGCTGTATCATCAAACGCAAACTAACGCCAATAGGGGGGGTCAGAATTAGCTTTTTTGTGGTGATTTTCCGACCGAAATGACCACCATATTTTTTATGACCAGCGGGCATAACATTTTGAGAAATGGTTCAGCTGTTTGGGTGAACCATTTCCGAAATGACCGGCCATTTCCCAAATGGTAAACCATCCGCAACGGCAGGTTTCCCCTCAGTCTTTAATCTTCTCCCACAGCGCGCACTCGGAAGGCCAAGGCAACCCAGGCATCTTACTCGCGCCCCCGCGCAGCAGGTACGGACGTTGATGTAGCTCTACACACCTGCTCCTTGGCTGCCCCCACGGCTAAGCGCACGTTGATCTATCTTTCTAGTGAGCGATGAGCACCGTAGCCGAGGAAACCCAAAGGACCAAGGTCCATTTGACGCGTGAAGACTACCTGATTCTCGTCTGCTGGATGGAGAATCCGGTCAACGTCGCTATGGCTTACGGCTTCGAGAAGAAGAGGGCTGTAGGCGCAAAGACTACGAAGCCTGGTGCCTTCAAGACGATGGCGGAGTACCTTCACGTGACGTCCAAGACCCCAGGGCAGAATTGCTGTCTGCGGACAGTATGAAGCGCCGATGTAAGGAAATTAAAGCTGGGCTCTCAATTGCTATTCGATATCGGTTGCCCTCAATCAACACCAACACCTCTGCGAGATCATCCATCGGTGTATTCATCCACAGCTCTTCTTCCATGTCGAAAAGAGAGTCCAGCGACAGCTCTCCGTCCACGTCAAACAGACTATCGAGCAAGAGTAAGTCTTCGTAGCCCTTTTCGTTAAGGACCGCGGCCGCTATGCCGCTGGTGAGGTCTGCAATGAGCTCCCGGCGGGGGGAGACGCGATACATAGCTGTGGCACTCAAGTGAAGAAGATGCGGGGTTGAAGTTTCAGAGTGATTGTCAAGGCGAAATGACCGGTCATCTGATATCTGACCGGGGTGATATTTGGCAAAGCGTCTGGCCATTTTGTCGGCGCCAGAGTGGTGATATTTTTTGTGATATTTCTTAATTCTGCCCCCCCCTCCCTAATTACGCGAATATGGCGACGAGCTTCGTAACGAAGACCACCCTAATTTCAAGTTCCACTTAACCTACGGCACGTAGGCTACGGGTCTTATGAGCGGGACTTGATCAAGTCTGAATCCGCGATATGCGCCGAGTCCGTTGCAACAAGATGATTGTTGTACCTCTTTCCATTGCTCAAATTAATTGTTAACACGAATAAATAACGGAATGGCAGATATCTTTAGTTGGCTGTAGCTTTTCGAGTTCCTGATACGAGAGAGAACGCTGTACACGTTTGTACTCTTGATACCGGTACGAAAGCGGGTGGGTGTCTGTTGTTTGTCGCTCGATGCAAATGTAGAAGTGAATGTATTGAGTGCTCCCTATTTCGCTCTAAGTGTTTTTGTTTCCTGGGTATGTCAGTTTTCCAACTGCTCGACTCTTCACTGTCGCTGCAGTTGCGAAACTCTTGTGCTGTTGTTGCTGGGCAAAACCCCTGCAACAGCTGCACGCTGTAGCGTCAGCTACAACACTTCCCCCTCCAGGAATGTTTTCAGTGTAAAAATGTACGCAGTCTTCTGGCCGACCGCCGGTCGCGCTGCATCAGAGCCTGAACTACGGTATGTGTAGCGCCTTACGCAGAGCCTTCACCGAAGCTATCTTGCTTTTGGCACGAGCGAAAGCGTTCACTGCAGCGGGCACATCTTGCAGTAGATCAGCGACAGGTTCCCATGAGTCCTCCATTTCGTCCAACCCGCGCCAGTGCACCTTGATCTCATGCCGCTTCTCCTGCCGATTGTAGCGTGCTTCCAACAAGGAGTGCACAACGTGCCCTTCGCTATTGTGCGCAACGTGCAGTAGTAGGTCCTCCGAAACGTTGGGGGAGCTGTCGGCATAGAATTTCAATCGGCTAGCATGAGCCTCCTTCCGCTGTCCCGTCACCAGATTATGTATCTCGAATATCCAGTTCGACGCGGTGCCCACTACTTGCGCCGGCCCATACCATTTTACACGCAGCTTGCTGCGTGTGTGTTGCCACACATCAGCATACAGAACAAAATCTCCAATGTCGAACTGCGCCATGCTAGTGCCTTTCTTTTTGCCGTGGCCACTGTGTCCTATTGCACGTATGGTAGTATTTACCTGGCTGCTGCGTTTGTGCATGGTTTCAAGGGCTAGTTGGAGTTCGCCCACATAATCGCGCTGCGCGGACTGCATTTCTTCAAGCGTCGTAGTTTTAACGGGTCCAGGAAGTGCAATGTGGTCACTTGGCCCCATTGCTTTCAGACCGGTCATCGCCGTAATGGGAGCCACTCCACCTAACGAAGGCGATGGAGTGTTATTCAAGACCATTTGAACAATTTTAATGACTCAGGGCCACTCACGCGGCTGCATCCGCCGCTCAGACAGAAGCGCGCGGCAACTGCGCAGAACCTCACGCATCACCACCTCCACAGTGCCATTTGTCCAAGGGCAGCGGGCTGTGGTGAAATGGTGGTGTGCACCGAGCGCATGTTGCAGTGCCTCGATCGTTTTGTTCTTGAAGTGCGTGCCTTGGTCACTGACCCAAGTACGGCACACTCCGAAATACGCAAATCAGTCTAACAGACTCGAAAAAGTCGTATCTGCATCCGCTGCCTCACAGGGCATCAACCAGACAAACTTAGATGCATCGTCTTTTATGACCAGCACGTCGTGGCACTCTTACCCATGTACAAAAAAATCCCAGTGGATCAATTCATTGGGATGGTCGGCATGCATCGCCTGACCCAGCAGTCTTGGTTGCGGTGGGCCACCTAGAGTGCTCGCACAATGCAGGCAGCGCTGAGCAAAAAATTCAACATCGTTTTTCATTCCAGTCCAGCAGAAATTCTCGCTAATCTGCTGTAACGTCACCGTAGTACCTCGGTGACCAGCGATACCGAAATGTCTAACAACACACACTCGTACTTGTAGATCGGTCGCGTCGTCAGGGATCCAGATTCTGCCGTGGTTATCTCTCCACAAAGGATCTCTTTCAGTTTGCATAACGTTGTTCGGTCGTGCTGCAGCGCCTTGTACCAACACAATCTCTTGCTGTGATGGCCACACGAAATCCTCGTCCAATTGAGGCGAAATCGGTATCGGCACCTGCCGAATCGAACAACCTGTCTTAAACGAATATCCCCAGCGTGATAGCAAGTCAGCCCACACATTGTCATCACCGGCTATATCGTAAATATCGTACTTGTACCCCATTAGCAAGAGAGACCAGCGGTGCAACTTGTCCGCCGTGTACTTTGGTACGGATCTCGAAACACTGTGCGGGTCAAAGATGAATCGTAAGTTTCGGTGATCTGTGAACAGTGCAAATCCATCAGGGCGATGGAGCAGATAATCCGCTCGTCTGCATGTTTCAACGATAGCGTAGGCTTCTTATTCGACTATAGCCCACCTCTTCGCTGCTCCGGAAAACGACCCACTCAGCATCATCAACGGCTCGGCTTCCTGCTCACTAAGTGGTCGTGCTGCATGCCCTCTCGGAATCTGGGAAATTACAGAACCCCAGTGTTCATCGCTAGCGTCACTGTAAACAGTGAGGAGCTTATCTGGGTCTGGATGTGCCAACTGGAGTGCATGCTGCAGGGCAGTTTTACAATTCTCCAGGCAGACCTCTTCATTACTCCCCCACCCCACTTCACACAGTTTAACAGTTCTCACTTGCGTCATCTTGCGACCGCCAGCTCGCTCATACACTTTCTCCATGATGCTAACCAGCGGAGCAATCAATTTGTTGAAAGCTGGGAGTGAAGTCCTCATCCAATTCAATGCACAGATAAATTGCTGCAACTCTTGCCCCGTGGTCGGCGCAGGAAGTTGCGTAAGAGCGTCAATTCTGGTGGGGTCATGCTTTACGCCTTCGCCCGAGACGACTCTTCCACACCATAGTGCTTCGCGCAGGTAGAAACTACATTTCTAAGGATTGAGCTTCAGACCCTTGTCCGCACAAATTTGTAGAACCTTCTTATGCAACGCAAGCAAGCCTTCATCACTGCCTTCGTAGCCTAGCAAGTCGTCGATCCAAATCATCAACCCGTTGTTAAAATGTCGGCGAACATCTCCTGGACCGTTGACTGCACATAAGCGACGCTGTTGGTCCCACCCATCAACACTCGAGCAGGTGTTATGACTCCTTCCTCAGTCAAAATGGAGTAAATCTCCTGGCACCTGACGGCCATGGCAAACTGCCAAAAACCCTTTAAAAAGTCTAGGGAAAAGTACCGAGATGAGCCTCGTAGTTGCTCGAACACTGCCTCCAGAATTGGCATAGGCCACACAATGGACTCTACACACGCGTTCGGTCCTCGTACAGCAACTGTCATGCGATGGGCGCCTACCCCAGGTTTGTTCACCACCAAAGGAGGCGAGCACCACTTACTCCGAGGATTCCGGAAACACAGTCCGGCGTCAATGAGTGCCTCAATGTGCTTTTTCAGGAACTCGCGGTGAGTTGGTGAGTAGCGCCGAGCTCGGCACCTCACTGGAACAGCACCAGGCTTCAGTGTCACTTCCATGGGCGGCATGTCTACTGGTGGATCCCGGCCAATAAAGATATGTAACACATCAATGCGTTGCATTAGAATTTCTTCCAACTCTGTCAGGAATTCCGGAGTCGCACCAAATCGTCGAGCCTCGTCCATCTTTTCCAGTAGAATTGCCTTAATTTCTTCCCGTTCTTCGTCGATGTCACTACTGAAATCAGGGAAGCAAGCGCGGTCTTCATCCTCTTCTAACTCGCGCTCCCCAGCTGTAGTTTCTGGAATCTCCAAAGTCTTAGCGTAGGCAAGCACGTTAGCCACCTTACTAGTAGGTCCATCGTCTACTTCACTCATATCCCACTCGTCGCTGACTTGTTGAGCCGTAGCCAAGAGCTTTTCCGGACTGTATCCCAACTTCTCCATAGTCCACCGCGAAAGCAACAGGTCTCCAACCCCCAGCGGCAGACGTTGTTCTGTTACCCAACAAATCACGTTGCGTAGTATCAATGGTCCTCCTGGAGTCGTGAAACGTAAGTTCACCTTTACCTTGTTTTTCACAGCCGCAGATTTATCACCTAATCCAGTCACAGCAGCCAGTCCTGGTATATCAAGGTAGTTCAACCAAGCTCCGCTATCTGACAGTGCTTTCAGCAGTTTTGTGGTAACGACTGACACTTCAGCCGCGCTGTCCGGTGTGATCCAGGTATCCACCACGTCCATGACCGTGCACGGTATCGCAGATGACGGCCTCGGCTCCTTACTATCCTTGGTCGCTACGGTCACTACTGGTTTCACCACTTTTCTACCGGTGCTCTTCTCGTAAAGTTCCTTTGCTTCACTCGGACTAGCAACGTCGGGACACTGAAAAACTCCATGTGTCTGGTCACCACACTTAAAACGTTTTTTTGGTTGTCGTTCATGTTTAGGATGTGAGTCCTGACCCCCTCGACGGAAGTTCGTCGACCTCGGATGTGCTTGACCAGTCCTTTCAGCTAGTCTAGTCACCCCACCTGGTCTGATATTACTTTTGTTTCTGGTTCGAGGTCACGGCTTGCAGATGACTGCCCCTCGCAACATGTCCAGACTGCTGCTGCGTCGATATGAGCTTCGAACCTCATGAACCCCTCCAGTTCCTTTCGCAGCCACTTCAGAAACACCTGGATGTTGGATTTGGTTGACTTGTGCGCTTGTCGTCCGAGCTGGTCCTTCACCACTGCCTTAAACACAGGAGGACGGATAGCCTCAACAAGATATCCCACAACCTTCTTGGGCTCCACTTGTACCACGTCTTCCCTGTTCAGTCGATCCACAATCTCATAGAAGTCAACCATAAGTCGTGACAATCGAGATTCTGCGTCTTGCAGATTGACGTCCATGTACAGCGCTTTCTCCTCTTTATCTAGAGTCTTATACGAGGTGTTGTCCGGCACTCGCGCGGACAAGAAATAATCTCTCGACTCTGACTCCGTAACATCTTACTCTTCTTTGAACAATTCAAACCCCCAAATTCTCACCATGGTACCCTGCCCGATGCAGGCACTCAACGGTATCACGAAAAACTCAGCCTTGGGTTCCTTGGTTTAGCGCCATGATGCGCCTCGTATAGATGGCGTAACTATCCATAAAATCACGTTTTTCCTTCTTGGAACTGCCCCGATAGATTGGCGGAACAGGCAGATTGGTTCCTGCGGCCACGGTGACGGCAAGAGGATCTGCAGGCCGACTATCTGATGATGGCGCAGCACCTTGCGCGAAAGCCCCCCATCGAGCTTGCAAATGAGGTTGCGCCGCCTCTGCTAAGCTCTCCAGTCGCTGCCCTTGCAGCCCGACTGCCTCCTCGGCAGCCTTCAACAACCGGTACTGCTCCTCAAGATATTGCCGATGTTCATCCATCTGCCGTCGCATATCTTGTTGCTGCTCAAGCAGTGCAGACTGACGGTCATTTTTGTGCTTGCAGGTACTCGGACGTCTGCGCCGCAAAATGATCTTGCTGGCGCCAACTGCTCGGCAGTCATCTGTTGCACTGCAGCGGAATGTTGAGCCAAAGCTTCAACTTGGCGCCTGGTGTCACCGGCTTGGATCACTGCAGTCCTCGTGGTCGTCTCCTGAAGATGCAGTTCGTGATCTGTAAACGGGGGTANTACACCGCTACCGGTATCCCACCACCGGAGTGGGGCACCATCGCTTCGTCGGCTTCTTCCATGCTGGGAGCGACTCCCCAGCTAAAGAATTCTTTGTTGTTTATCGCTCGATGCAAATGTAGAAGTGAATGTATTGAGCTGCTCCCTATTTCGCTCTAAGTGTTTTTGTTTCCTGGGTATGTCAGTTTTCCAACTGCTCGACTCTTCAATGTCGCTGCAGTTGCGAAACTCTTGTGCTGTTGTTGCTGGGCAAAACCCCTGCAACAGCTGCACGCTGTAGCGTCAGCTACAACAGTGTCCATTCCTGATGCCCAGCCGTGAGGTAGGATACTAACCTGAAAGGACCGTAATCCCCCTGTCAGAAACGTCACCAATATGCAAATGGGGTAAATTTCGTACTTAATATGGTATTTGACGACACTCCTGGATAATGTCATAAAAAAACGAGCTTTCGCGACACCCTACTCTCACACAGCACTATTAACTCCAACAAAATTGGTCCTACAAGTAAAGGACCCTATCGAACCAGCGGCCGCGAAATCCAGACTCCTTTTATCCTTAAACTCATCGCTATAAGGACAAAAAAGTCGAACGCAGGTGAGGAAATCGGTGTGTCTCATATGACAAATGCTAAACATGAGGTCACTTTGTAAGGATCGAGAAATAACTTAGTTTCACTAGGGAATGAAGAAATTTTGTCCTTATGTAAAAAACAAACTTTTTTTTTTTTCACCTACTGTATATATCGGCTACCTCGGAGCTATGCAATTTCTGGAACAACCCGAAGGTTTGACGGGTCGATGAGAGTACTTCGTAAGAGAGCTAATAGAGGGCTACGTGCTCGTACCAGTTGCACACGAACATCTATCCAAAGCAGAACCCTCAACTTTTGGTCCTATTATTTGTCCTTACTTTTCTCTTTATGGGGTTACCTTAATAGCTCAAGGATTTTCTTGGCGGCGGCCTCTGTTGCGCACTGCGCCATGCGCAGACGTTATAGCCTGGCTATGCTATATGACAGAATGGATATCGTGTGTACCGGTACAATATCTGGCATCTGATTGGCTAAAAGCCGTGTGACCCAACTGACAAAGCGACGCTTCTGACAGGGGGATTACGGTACGGTGTCGTACTGCAAAGTTTGAAGCGCAAACAGCATTACATCTGCAGTGCGAGTCAGATAGTGAAACATACGATTGACTGGATTTTTGAGTCGTTCAATCAAAAACATTTTGTCGAGCAACACTGAGGACACCGACAGGTTTTATTAAAAGTGGCCCCAAGTCTTAAGCTACGGAGCTTCTGACTCTTGAACTGGACAACTATAATACTGTATCTTTATTTATTCGCCTCCAACAGTGAAGCGTTAAAACTACAGTGCATGCAGCGGAGCTTGCACCTGGAGCGCGACTCCATAAATTGTCATAAATTATTTTACTGCTCAGCTCCAAACAGAACCCTTTATACCGCGTTGGTACAGTAGGGGCTGACAAAATAGCCGTGGGAGAGCAAAGTGCAAGGGTTGCGGTACTGTAGTCCTAGCCAGATGGAATACATGTAAGCCTATAAACGTATTTCACGGAAGAACATCAATACCGTACGCTTTGTTCGATACCCCGCTGACATGCCGCTGTCTTGCCCGATGCAGCATCGGGGATGCTGCATTGCTTGTACGAGCTGACACTCTATCACACCGGGATAACCGCGAACAGCAAACGCTGGAAAATAAAGTTTTAATTTTGCGAAGGAATTAAAATACGTGTAGTCGTGGAGACCGCTGTGATGTGTTGCTTTTCTTATCTTCGCAGCAGTGATCGACCCAGCCTCCCCTATTATAATGCTTGCAAGTGTCCTTCGGATCCCGTCGAACTTGTACAGTACTGGAAATAAATGTTTGAAGATCCGCAAGTGATGCACACCGTGTAGTTTTATGCTGGTGATGAGAGGCTGAGAGAGTACGGACGCAAGTCAATGCAAACAGATCGTATGTTATGTGGAAACGGGCATAGACACGAACTAACTGTACATTGCATAGAGAGAGTCTGTATAGTGTCGTAGAATTGCAGCGGATTCCATCTGTCTTAAGCATTCTATCCTAGGTGTACCGGTGCTGTAGGGAGTGGCTGGCTCCTCCGGAACGGCAAGCGTTGCATGCTGCGTGCGGGCAGACGAACAGCAACTTGTGCTCTGCTCCTCACTCTCCAATCTGCTCGTCCGCGAGAAGATTACTTAACCGCTGGTTCCAGGCCGTCTCTGACAACCTAGACAACCCCGCCTCGCAACGATGGTGTACACGCCCCGCGCCTACCTCGTCTCCGCCTCTGTGGCCCTCGTGGCCCAGCAAGCGTTTGCCGGATCGCTCTACTACGGCGTCGTCACGGTCTCCGACACGCAGAACGAGATCACCGACGAGTTCCCTGGTTACGGTTTAGACGTGGCCGACCAGTCCTGCGCCATCCAGGTGACCGTGGACCCGACGCTGCCCAACATCACCACCATTCTGCCGGAGCCGGTGGAGTTCCCGGACCTGCTCGCCAACCTGACAACGGCCCCCACCGAGCCTGTGTACACCAAGGTGGGCGAAGCCGGTCTGTCGGAGGAGTGCCCGACTAACGAGGCAGATCAGGACGCCTACCTCGACTCAACCACCCCGTGGACCAACACTGGTACGCCCACCAAGGCTGGCGTCGAGACTACCCCCAAGGACTGTGCCACTGGCTGGGATAATGCCACGACCCAGGCGAAGATCGAGAAGAAGCGTCGTCTCGAGGCCAACGCCAACACGGACATCGCCAAGCTCGAGGCCTTCTACGGCACTAAGATGGAGATGACTCTGAAGGATCTCCCCTCGTCCGGTGTGCACACTCCGGCCCCGTGGGCTGGCCCGTACTGGCCCACCTACCAGGATAGCATCAACGTCGTCTGGAGCCAGGGACAGCCGAGCGCTGCCGAGAAGTACGCCAAGGCCTTCGGCAAGGACCCCACCGCCTTCATGGACGCAGTGTCGAAGAAGAACGGCATTGACTCGCAGAGCGGCCGCAAGAAGTGCACGTCGACCAACGACTGCTCTACCCAGTCGGACGGCAGCGAGTGTTCCATTCGTGATGGCAAGACGTCGGGCTACTGCATCCCCACGTGGTTTGGAATCTGCCACGCCTGGGCCCCGGCTGCCATTCTGGAGGCTGAGCCCAACTGCCCGGTGACGCACAACGGAGTCACGTTCCAGCCCATGGACCTCAAGGCTCTGGTCTCTTCTGTCTACGACGGTGCCCGTGTGTCGACTGTGTTCACTGGCGCCCGCTTCAACGGTGGCGCTGACACCCCGGATGAGTACGGCCGTCACTCGAGCAACGCGTACCGTGACCTGAACCCCGCGTACTTCCACATTGCCAACGCCAACATCCTGGGCAAGCTGAACTCCACCTTTATTGTGGACGTGACGGCCGGCTCGGAGGTGTGGAACCAGCCCGTGCGTGGTTTCAAGGTGTACGAACAGACCAACATGTCGCTCAAGAAGGCCGCGCAGACCTTTTACGGTCTGCAGAAGTACCCGTGGAACGCCGCTGCTAAGAGCATCGTGTACGTGAAGTCTCGTCTCTCGTGGATCTTCGAGACCTACACGGATGGTGGTCTCGTGTCCTCGGGTGCTATCAACCAGTACACGACGGGCCAGTACTACTACTACCTGCTGGAGCTGGATGCCGCTGGCGAGATCATTGGCGGAGAGTGGGTGTACGGCTCGGATGACGACCACCCGGACTTCCTGTGGCTGCCCAAGGCCAAGCCTGCTGCTAACACTGTGACCAGCATCGGCCTGAGCTATGCGGATGTGAGCATGCTCCTGCAGAAGTCAGTCTCCTGCTCGGCCTAGGTTGACGTGGATGTGGCTGGTAGATCTTAGGCTTGCCCTTAATCTCTGGCACCAGTAAAAGAACGGGAATTTTAGCTCCCATGTTTTCAAGAGAGGGGGGGAATGATGCTTGGGGTCCAAACCTTGTCATTGCCTGCGGTTTAACCTCCGTGTGCGGAGCACGCAGTATTAAACCCAGGACCTAGCAGTGTTGGTCTACCGAGCGGAGGTGAAGCTTGCGAGCCGCAGCGGGCATAGGGTTCTGTCACCAGTGAGCGCAGCGAGCCGCCAGGTTTCTTGGGTGGCGGTATTTTGTAGCCCATGCCATCCGTCCTCACTGGTTTACCTTTATCCGTTAAGGTATGTATGGTATATCATATATATAAAATTACAGGTTCCCTTTTTCGGCCCTTAACTATGGGAGCGAGATGTCACGTTCGTTGCGCACTCCCATTGGCTAAAATAGAAACGTGTGTGTGACACTAATACTAGTAATTGGTATTATGTAAGGCGGTAAAAACAAGCCGAGCAAAGCGAGGCCGCTTGGCCACGACTTGCCCAAAGAGCCCTGCTTGCGGGCTCCGCTCGGCTTGTACATATATGTAATATTATTTCTTTTTGTATGGTGGTAATAGAGCCTCGAAATATGGCATGGCTCATTCTATGTCGGACACGGATTGCACTTGATAATTATGTTAACGTTAACGATCAGACACGGACGAAAAGCTGCGCAACCTACATTGAATCGCTGTGTTGTTTTCCCTCCCGCAGGAGCAGCCCGACGGCTTCACCAGGATATGCCCATACAACGAAGGCTACATGTACTGACCGCCTTCAGATGGCTACATGTACAAGTACCCGTATCATTATTTGTACATGTACTGTACTTCGAAGTACAATATCTTTTTCCTCCTGAAAGGACAGGGATTTATGCTACGATGTACAGTAGATGTAGCAGAGCTTCCCGCCTTGTCGGGTGTTGAGGATACCGATTGCCTCTTCCTATTGCACTTCACGTATATCCTCTCTAAGATGATATTACTAGGCTCCACTATACTATAGTGTGCACTAGAGTGTACAAACCAGGTAGCTTCTCCACCAGTAACTTTACTTCCGCTTTTACCGACTCCAATACACAAGCTCTCTTTCCTCACCTCCATCAAGCAGGCCTCTCCAGAGTCTCTAGTATACCGGTAGCTGAGTAGCTCCTTCCTTGCTCACACATGACACCTTCTTGCAATCCCACTCTGTCTCAAATCCTCTTATCTCCATATCGGGAAACGGATCGTCACGAGCTGCAAATCCCCATTCCAGTTTGCACTTTGAAGTAAGCAACACCTTTACACAACTTACAGTAGGTACAGTAATTTGCCTCAATAGCGAGATTCGTACTAGTATACAATTTATAGTATAATTAATCTATAGAAGTTTTGATAAGTGATACCAACAACGAATGACTGAATGGGTACAGCATTATGTATAGAAGGCTATTAGTTTTGAACTCCTCGCTATTGAGGTAAATTACTGTACACAAGGGACGAAATACGTACACGCTGCATTGACGGCCACCTTTAGCAAAACTTCCGTTTTAATAACTGCGGTCCACCAGCGCGCGACGAAAGGTAAGAAATCCAGGGTCTCGGTGTAGTGTTGAACTGCATGGTGCCCGTCTCAACGTCCCCTATTTTGTTTTCACTCCAACTTGATGTTCGTGCGCGAGACCTGCCCCCATTGGGGGCCCCAATAGCTTTTCGGTGGGCATCGTCCTTTCGAACGGGCACTTCTTTTACGGATCCCGCCTTCGATCGTGTTTTTGTTTGCAATCCTTGACCCTAGAGCCCTATTACAAATGGACACGGTTTCTTCGTAGATTCTCGACCAAGATGGTGTTCGAAGTGTCACGCGCTCGCGCAAGTACATCCGAGGATAATACCGAACCAGTAACGTTACATGTGTACTGTAGTATACAAGTTCCTGTAGCCTGGGAGCAATGGGCCAGCGCGCCGTGCACGAAGTTCTTGGCCATCCTCATTCCCCAATCTGCTCCTTTGCGAGGAGATTACCTTACACCCCGTTCCAGCTTGAAGCGCTACCATGGTGTACACGCCCCGCGCCTACCTCCTCTCCGCCGCCGTCGCCCTCGTGGCTACGCAGATGCAGCAAACCGCTGCCTCGTCGCTCTACTACACGCCCCTGACCACTTCCGGCACGGATGACGCGATCAGTGGCAAGTTCCCAGGCCATGGTGGTGATGTGGCTGACCAGGACTGCACCTTCACGGTGGAGGTGGACCCAACGCTGCCGAACATCACGACCATCTCGACGGTGCCGGTGACGTACCCGGACCTGCTGGCCAACATGACGACTGCTCCGACCGATCCGTTGTTCACGAAGGTCGGCAAGTCCATCGTGTCCAAGGAGCTTCCCACCCAGGAAGCGGACCAGGACACCTACATCGGCAAGTCGACGACCTCTTCGACGCCGGTGACCACGCCTGCTACCAAGTCCGGCATGACCACCCCTGCTGGCAAGACCGGCACGACCACCGGTTCGGTCACGCCTAACAAGACGGGGATCACTGCGTCGACTACGCCGTCGACCGATTCCGTGCAGGGTGTGGCCGACAAGGCCATACCCACGGACTGTGCCACTGGCTGGGAGGAGAGCAAGCCCGCCCGCAAGCTACGCGACAGCGCCGTCTCCGGACACCAGCTGGGCGAAAAGCTGCAGACCAAGCGCCACCTGGAGGCTAACACCAACAAGGACATCGCCAAGCTCGAGGCGTACTTCGGCACCA
>LGTU01000933.1:0-16688 GCA_001314425.1 Phytophthora pluvialis | reverse complement strand
GAGCCACGGACATCCGGGTGTGGAACTCTCCAAAGAGAATCAAGTCCAAGTTGGGGTGAGTACCGGGCGTGGAGGCACGGATAAATCTACTTCATTTCATATCTAAATTGCGGTTGTGCACCCGACAGGGGTCCCGCATATCATATAAACTAGAGTGCGTTCCAGTTGGAGGAAGTAGTCCCAACGGGAAGGTCTGAACGGAAGTACTATTGTGTGGTAGGAATGTATTGATTTGTGTTAGTTTCCCTCAATACTTTGGGGTGCGCGTGAGTGGAAGCCGGCCGGGATTACCCAGTATCCCGGAAGTGCGGCTAGTTGACTGGAGTTGAGACCGACCTTTCCACGGTCAGAAAGAATAAGGAAAGGCTACGTGTTTTGTATATAACTGTTTGTATTTGGTTATCTGAGTCGTAGGGGCTACGACCGAGGTTACGTACGGCCTCACACTCACGACCTACATCTAACAACTCCCACCGGTGGAACTCCTTGTGCTCGGGTCTAGCGATCGAACCTATAGGGATTGACACAAGGGACACTCTGGCCTCGGACGGAGAAGTCCGTCCGGTGCTGTCCACGACTGGACACGCGAAGCTATACACCTGGGCGTTCCGGCGTTCACCCGCCTCGCCTCAGCTGGTGCGCATGCCCGGATTCGAACCATTTGGAAGTTCACCGGAGTTGTTTGTATTTCCTAGGTTAAGAGAGTGAGGTGTGCTAACTTCTAACTAGCTTCTATTGCAGCTGGAAGAGGAGGAGACATGCGCGAAGGAGGACGCGGTGGTCGTAGGCGGGGAGAGGCGACACGCCAGTCGCGTCGTGGCCAGGGGTTGCTGGCTGAGGAACTGCCGAGTCTGGATGAGGTTCGGAAGAACGCTCGAAAGGCCAACGCTACGAAGTGCAAGGCAGCCCTGTCCAAGATGGGGCCTTCGGAACAAGCGCAGCCGGAACCTGGACCCGCTGTCCCCGACGACGCGCACCAAACGTCCAAGGATGGCGAGTCTGGAAGTGCTGAGCCCGGACGCAAAGAGACTGGATGCGAGTCGAAGACTGCTGAGGGTAAGTCCGATCCGGACGAGCCCGACAAGGCTTCTGTAGGAGGCGCCAACGTGGAAGAGTCACGGGTGGAGGGTCGAGTTTCGGACTCCACTCCGCCCGTTCAAGATGTGGACCAGCAGCCGGATGCGTGAGCGTCCAGTCAATCCAAGTCGTTGTCGTCAGTCCCAGAAGATAAACCCGATGCAGTCCCTGAGGTGTCTTTAATACCGGAAGCGAAAACTTCGTCGAGACCACAACTCTCGATTGAGGTTGCCCCTGGTGACATCCGTCTGGAGTCAGCGAATAGTGGACTGGATGACCAAGTGGCGAAAGCGCATGCGGTGCTGCAAGTGTCTCGATGGGATCAAGTCCAGCCTGGAAGCATACCCCGCCGAACGTGCAGTACGTTTGGTCGAAAGCCTTGCCTTGGCTGACCGCGACACTCACGACGTCCAAGTACCTCACGTCCAAGGTGGAAGTGGACGACCCGGCTCAGGCGTGGCTAACTGAGTTGCCCCAAACCGATGAGACTTGGCTACTGCCCAGGATCTGACCTGGGTCCAGGTACCGACTGGACAGCTTGAACCTCGGGAATGCGTTGCGGTCCTACAGACGCAGTTCTTCGAAGCCGGTTTCCAGTTCACCAATGTGATCCCGGTTTGGTCGGAGATTCCTATGTCCAAGGTCGCGATGGTGCACATTCGGAGTGTGGTTGGTGACGTCCAACGTCTTTTCGCCGTGGAGCTGCCAACGTCTTTTGGCCGTGGACCTTATCGAGTGGCGAGAGCTGGCAGTTGGATCTACGTTCAAGGTTCTGGCAGCCCTCGATGCAGAAGCGAAGCCTGAGAGTCTACCCGTATTGGACTACCATGCCGAGGACGATGACGGAGATCTATTGATGACCGATTATGAGGCCGATCAGTTTGGCCGAGACTTCGTTCTACGCCTACGCGTAACATGTCTTCGATCTGTTCGGAGTCCCGACGGATCATCGATTGAAGAATCGTCGGCCAAGCGTTCACAACACCGACCGCCTTGCCCAGAGAGTCTACTCGGATCGTTACCGTCCCAGTTACGTCATCAGAAACGTCCGGCCGGAGTGATCCGTCCAAAAGTGCGACTTCGGATCCTGTCCCGAGCTTGGTTGGCCCCTCTGACGAGTCGCTTTACGGCACGACGTCCGGATCACCTGCGTCCAGGAACACGTCGTCGGATTCTTCGACATCGACACTTGGACACACTGCGTCGAGTCACATGCCGAGTGTTGAGAGTGGGGCGATGGCTATGTCCATCAGGACCTCGAGCGGAGCTGTAATGTCTGGAAGTGGAACTGACGCAGGTTTCACTATCGTATGCGAAGTGACCCCGAAGCTGGTACCACTACCCGCCCAAGTCGACACCATCATGGTGGACCCGGGCGTAACGTCCAGTGTGAAGACATCCAAGACGCGTGCGTCGGAAATGTCTCGAAGACTCCATGGATCCAGACGGAGTTCGTCGGCAAGTGAGTCAGACTCAAGCGACGAGGGGTACCGTCGACGACACAGGCATTCCTCCAGGAGGTCCTCACGAGACCGCTCTCCGTCGCGACGTTCAAGCCGATCCAGACGCTCGTACAGGTCTGGCAGATCCGGATGGTCGAGTGTCAGGTCTGGTCCGTCCGAACTGGCCATGAGTACTCTTCACCAAGTCCAGCAGATCGGCGCCGCATTGGTCCGGCTGGACGAGAAGGTTTCAACCGGGGCGCCGATCGACCAGGATGCCGAAGTCCGTCGTCAGTTGGAAGAGTCCAGGAGAGATGCGATCGAGTCTGAGCGACGTGTCTAAGAGCTTGAACGTAACGACGTCTGTTCGAGATGTCTGTCCAGCCTACACAAGGCGCATCGCAGCCCGACGTTGCCGCAGTAGTCCAAACGGCGTGCTTGCAGGCGACCAGTGCCGAACGTGAACGCGTGGAGTCGGTTGCCACCGAGAAGTTGCGGCAGCAGCTGACGGAAGCCGAAGCAAGGTACGAAGCGGAGCTTGCCGCTCGGACTGTACATACCCAGCGGAACTTGGACGAGATGGCGAGAAGACTGGAGACCGCTGAACGCGAGCGCGAACGTGAGACTGCGCTGAACATGCAACGGTACCAGGCGGGGAAAATACGCAACCTGCGAATGACGTCACCCATCACGCAATCCGGACAGACAGCTGACGACCCTAATCTGGCAACTCAACCCAAGTCTGGAAGCAGTGACCCTGAACGGGCAACTGTCTCAGGTGACGTAAACATGCGAGGGGTCGCTAATCCCCGGCCAGAGTCTTGACAGAAGAACATGTCCGGAGCCGCCCGAGCGCAACTCGTATTACTCTACTGGACGTTGATTATTCACGTCTAGCAGGAAGTGCACGGCCGATCAAGACAGAAGCGAAAGCCGCTGGGAATGCGCCCGAGGGGCCGAAGGCAAGTGGTGCCTAGGCAGGACCACCTCGGTCCGGGGCGCGAAGGACGCTGTGAAGAAGGAACCCTCGACCGGACCGTCGATGTCTGAGCGTAAGAAGTCTGAGCGCAAGAAGTCGGAACGCACGAAGAAGAAGAAGCGCCGAGACCGCGACTCATCGCTAGACTCAGACCCCGGCTCGACCTCAAGCTTGGATGGCAGTGGGTCCAGCAGCAGCTCGGATGACCCCTCGGATGACGACGTCCCAACGTCTGGAGCATCGAAGTCCACGTCCGGGGAAGGCACGACCGTCTGGGCATACAAGCCGTACGTCAACTGGAGTACACTTGGGTAGTTCGACGAGAAGGCTTTGCTCGGAGACCGTAAGAACTGGTGGGAACGCTTCATGAACCTCACCGTCCAAGATGGTTGGTCAGACAAGGTCTAGATCAGCGAGCTCAAGATGAAGTTGTTGTCAGCCGTCAGAAGTTGGCGAGGTCAACTGGACAAGGGCGTTCAAGAAGACTGAAAGAAGTTTTCGAAGGAGTTCAGACACAAGTTCGTCAAGACCCGAACGTCCAAACGCGAACGGTATTTCACTATGAAGCAGAGGTCGGCTGAAACCGCGCTTGAGTTCTTCTATCGGCTGAATGAAGCCGCCATCCAGGCAGACGTACGCTACAAGAAGTCCAAGCACGAACGAGGTCGGCACATCAAGCGATTCATCAAGAGTTTGAGAGACAAGGGGTTGCGGTCTGACTTGCGTCACCAGCGGATCCGCCGTCTGGATGGCTTGGAGTACATCCTTCAGCAGGACGAAGACTTGGACATGGATGGATGTTACGATACCCCACCGCCTCGAACGCGAGACTTCCGGGCAGACAATGTGCAACCGACGCGGTTCAAACCCAAGCGTCGTGCATATGTTGGTCTGAGCGATGGCGAGTCTGGAAGCGGCAAGGATGGACATGTGCAGTTCGAGGAGGAAGCAGAAGGGACGAAACCCCCAAGGTCGATACTCAAGGAGTCTGGACGTGGAGGCCCAAGTGGTGAAAAACCGGATGTCGCATCCAAGAATCCGATTTCGGAGCAGGGTTTCCGTAAGGCGGTGTTCCGCGCAATGGGACGCGCAGGATGGAGCCCCCCTCGTCTGGTGAACCGCGACCGTCTGCCGAATCCTGACCAGGATTGCAATCACCTCGACCAGGAGGACAAGCTCCCCGTCCAGGGTGACAGTCACCTCGTCCGGAGAATCCCGGCCGAAATGAATTCTACGAGAAGTGCAAGAAGTTTGGACACAAGGAGATAAACTGCTGGAAGGATATCGTCTGTGAACGCTGTGGCCGAACAGGACATCCAACATACTCTTGTAGAATTCGGACTTGCTCATACTGCGGCCAGCATCACGAAGGTCCATGTGGTGATTTCGAAGCGATGGAAGCCGTGAAGTCCTACGCTCGGAAATACATGCTGAAAAACCTGCCTCTCACGCCCTCAATAAATTGTTGGATGAGGAGGCCGATCCGGGGGAGTCGTTAAACGAATAAGCCCGCTGGATGGGGATTCAGAACGCGCCGGGCTGAAGACCCCCCAAGGATTGTGTGTCTTAGTGTATGTCGGACCAGAGCTGAGAAGGAAACCAGATAACCCATAATGCATGTCTGCTATGATTCGAGATGATTTTTCGACCCCGAACATGTGGATCCTGAGTGAGTCCGTCCCGACCCCGAGCAATCGGTCGAGTTTACTTTGGAACCCGGTCAGAGGTACGGTTGGTGGGACGATCACGAGTCTGGAGACACGCATGAAGTGGCAATGGTGCACGGAGAGGTGAGTAATTATCGGACACAAGTATTGCTCGACACCGGTGCATCTGAAAGTATGGTAAGTTTGAACCTTGCGCGTAGGCTCAAGCTGAAGTTTCAGATGTTATCATAACCGATCAAAGTATCCGGGTTGGGCGGAGCCCCGACGTATATCACCGCAGGCGCCAGGGTAAAGATTACACTTGGACTGAGGGTGGTCTATGTCCTGAATGTCTGGTTGGCGAACATCGGTGAAGGTGTGGATGTACTTCTGGGGATGAATTTCATGTATGCGGGTGGAGTAGGACTGAGTGTGCGAGAGGGTCTTGTCCAACTTCCGGACGAAGAGACTATCGTTATGCGTGGAGGGCCACCTCGCGAGCAAGTGAACTTGGACCTGCCGGTACACCCCGACCAGACGTTATACCGCCGTTCGGATGAGCATGCTATCGTCCGGATTCGATACGGCCAGAGCAACCCTGAACGGGAAGTCGTCTGGGCTGGACGTGTTGATCTCTGGGTGATCAAGATCATTTATGCGGCCAAGCCTTGGGCTGTTGCCGTCAAAGTGGTGAATATATCTCAGCAGATGCTTTGGATCGACCATCGGACTGCGGTAGCAAGAATTGTGGAGTACGGTTGCTTCCCAAAATCTGGACGGTATGTCCGTCCGGGGCGTCGCAAGTACGAGGAATGGTAGCAGTTGATCTATGAGAACACGGTGCCCCGGGAAGCAAGGGTGCGTGAGCGCAGACTCGAAGAACTCGCAGAATCGTTGGAGCCACCTTGCGTTCAGAGTCCCAAGTACGAGTGGCCGACCAGAATCCTACTTCGACCCCGGCCGAGGACGGCAGAGGTTCGAATGGTACGACTCCAACGGGAACCTGGAAGTGAGGCGTCAAACGATGGAGATCGATCAGAGTCCGCTAGTCAAGCGCCGAGGGCGAAGACCGTTGGCACTCAGACCGATTTGATTCAAGAAGAGGTGATCACGCTGCTACCGACCGGAACCGACATGGAGGAAGATGATGACTACAACGCTGCAACTTTGTCTGGACCTGAGCTGACCCGTCCTGAGTTGCCGGTTCAAGATTGGGACGGCGATGAGATGGACCTTCCAACCGAAGCATTCCTTAGTACACCTGTAAAAGCTGGAAGGGGAATACGCTCGTTGTATGCGGGCCAACTTGGAAGATCTCGAGTTCGAACCCGGTGTGTACATGCATGAGGGAAGTGAACGGATGGCCCAGCTGAGAGTCGAATTGGCCATGCTCCCTGAGCTGACTGATCTCAGCCCCAGATGTGACATCTCGAAGGCTGATATTGGTGATACCGACCGGACGACTCCAACTGAGGAACGGAAGTTACGCAAAATCTTGGAATGTCCTCGCAGGACTTTTCTAGGTGATGGCAACACAGCTCCCGAGGAGTAGTGTGTGATCTGGACGTGGGTGATGGCAGACTAGTGGCTCATTGACCTAGGTCTATTGCACCACACCTCGCGATGATGGTTTACGAGTTGTTGAAGAAAATTTTAGAGACTGGATTGATCGAGCTTTCGGATTCCCCTTAGGCGTCCCCAATCATAATAGTTCTGAAGAAGAACGGGATGGACATTCGGATGTGCATCGATTACCGCATTGTGAATGGTTTTGTCGTGCTGTCCAACTACCCTACCCCGTTGATTGACGACTTACTGATCGGGTTCGAAAGTGCGATGTGGTTTATGAGTCTGGACATGGCGAGTGGCTTCTGGGCTATTAAGATGACCGAACGAGCGAAGCTTATCTCAGCTTTCGTGTGCCCGTTTGGACATTTCCAGTGGGTACGCATGCCGTTCGGACTGAAGAATGCGCCACTCGTATATCAAGCTGTCATTAATAATTGTCTCTGGGGTTTCGTTCGTCTGCCTTCGGAGGAGGAGAAGCTGGTGGATCTGGACGTGTTGGAATTTCTCGGATTGGACCCATTTGACAAGAGTGAGTCTGAACGTGAGGAGTCTGAACAACAGGTCTCCATTCTGACAGACACGATGACGGCGTTCAAGCGCAACATTCCGACGCCATCCCAGATGGGACTTGTGCTCGGACGAAGTTCGCACATAGACGACATTGCCCATGGGGCGCCCACTTGGGACCAACTTTGCGACGACTTGAATTCCTTGTTGTTCCGTCTGAGGTACGGGAACATTTCAGTCAGTCTTCCGAAGAGTGAGTTTGGGAAACTGTCGATCCAGTATCTTTCTCACGAAATCAGTGCGGAAGGACTAAGAGCCACGCCCAAGATTGCGAAGAGCATCCAGAGTCTCCCGTTCCAGACCACTCTCAAAGGGGTACAGTCATTCCTGGGAAGTCTCAAATACTATCATAAGTTTATTGAAGATTTCCCAGTTGTGGCTGCAGTCCTATATGAGTTGACCGATGACCAAGTGAAGTCCGGACGGAACTTGTCCAAGGCCAAAGCCTTGTTCGAGATCCTCAAGCGAAAGATCGTTTCGACTCCGCTATTGAGACATCCCGACCGGACCAGGCCCTTTGTGATTATACCGCATGTCAATCGATGGACAGCCTGTGCTGTTCTCAGTCAAAAATATGATGAGTCCTGAACGAATCCGAAGTCCGATATCACGTGGCTGAGAAAGAGGTAGTGGCGGTGATGAGAGTTCTAGAAGTATTCCGAACTCTCGTTTAAAACTGTCCGATCAAGGTCTATACTCGAAACTCCGTCCTGAGTTGGCTGCTGAAGTCCAAAACAGCTAATGGCCGACATGTCCGGTGGGGAGTTACTCTGTCTTAGTGGAACCTGGAAGTGCACAAAGTCCAGCGAGATGAAGACGGCTTGGCAGCTATTCTAGGTGCAAGCGTCACGCCACGCAAACATCTGGACGAGGTCGCAGAAGAGTTGATCCCGGCCAACGGGCGAATCAAGGCGCCACCGGTCATTAGCGTGGAGATACTGGAAGAAAGCTTTGTCGGACACGTCTTGAGTTTCGATGGGGCTGCGAAGACCTCTACGCGCCAGGGAAGCTGTGGATGTATCGTTTGGAGACTCCCGGGTTGGCACATTCTGACCGCACGTGGTTTCATCCTGGAAGACGTTACGGTCAACTATGCCGAGTACCATGGTCTACTCAAAGGGCTGGACGTAGTGTCCGAATGTGGCATTTCGGACATAGTTGTCGTCGGAGACTCTCGGATTGTGATTCAATAAGTACAAGACCTGATCAATTGTAACCAGCCGAAGTTGCAGCGACGTCTGTCGGAATATGAGACTTTGAACGTGAGGTTCAAGTCTGTCCGGTTGGTGCATGTCGAGCGAGAGTATAATCAGGCTGCTGACTATATCACATCTAAGACGCTGACACTCTCGAAGTCCTGGACAGTTGACGACCCGGCTGAATTGACCCACCTGGAACAAGTCTCGAAGATCGCAGAAAAGTTGATGAAGCCTGTAGTGGTTCTGAACGAAGTCTCCGACCACGAACAGACCCAAGATCCTCCGTCCGAAGTTTCAAAATTGCTCCGCCCAGACCCTCAATCGGAACCTCTGCCAGTGGCCGTAAGGGTAATGGCCGCAGTGACTCGTGGACAGGCCACCCAAGGAGAATCCGATATGAATATCTCAATGAGTCCAGGTGAATGTCAAGCCGAAAGATGGAGACGAATCAAGGCTCATCAGGATGCGGACCCGCACCTAGTAAGCCTCAAGGAGGTTCTGAAAGGAGCTTTCGGGGACTTCTCGCACGCCCAGATCCGGAAGCTCTCGAAAGAAGCGGAGTTGTTTGCTTTGGATGTCCGAGATGTGCTTTACCGTTTGAGCCGTTCAACCAGAGACCAACCGAGGGACATGTCAGACTGGTCGTTCCGGAGGCAATCCGTTCAGACATGTTGTATTATGCCCACGAGGATTTTCAGGGAGGACATAAGGGATAACACGGACGCACGAGAAGCTCCGGTCACAGTTCTACTGGCATGTCATGTACGCTGATATCGAGACATATGTTAAGGAATACGTGGGCTGTGCGAGTGACAAAGGGCGACCTCCCAATCCTGGACCATCACCCGGAAACATCGAGCCTAGACGTCCGTTTGAGGTTGTCTCAATGAATTTCGTGACAAATCTTCCGATGTCTGAACGTGGAATCACGTTTTTACTTCTCGTCCAAGATGCTTTTTTCCGGTTTTGTGATGTGTAAACCCATGTGTTCGACAAAGGCGCAGGATGTGGCTGAAGCGTATGAAGAATGCGTTTTCAGGAGGTTTGGGGCAAGTGCAATGCTTCGTCACAACCAAGACCCTCGCTTCATGAGTAAAGTCTTCACCCATTTCCGAGAGCTATTGGAAAGTCGGCAGTGAGCCATCGTCGTTTATCAACCTCAAACGAATGGCCAGCAGGAGCGTTCCGTTCAGACCGTCGTCCGAAGTGTTCGGGCGTATGTGGCCGAAGCCGACCAAAGCGATTGGGATGAACACGCTGAAAGGCTGACGCTCGCGTTGTATACCTCATTCGATGCAACCCGACTGGATACCTCATTTTATCTGGTTCACGGCTGGGACGCCAAAAGTACCGTCTCGGCCATGATGGGACCGAAACCGTCCAGTCTCCCTGAACGGACAGCTTATGAGTGGAGGAGAAAATTCCAGCGGGACTAAAGCTACGCTCAAGCCTGCGCGAAAGAGCTTCACAAGAAGGCCAAGCGGGCCCGGTCGGCAGAACAGACTCGAAAGTGGAAGGAGTTGTCCGACCGAATCAAGTCTGGATTTGGCGTTGGAGATACTGTGTGGCTCTATATTCCGAAAGTGTTGCCAGGTTTGAGCCGTAAGCTGGCTCACCTTTGGCATGGCCCATTCAGAATCACTGAAATCTATGATGACTTCCGAGTGAAGATCCAGGTTAAAGACACCGGTTATCGTGTCAATCCTTGGGTGCACATCAGTCGTCTGAAGCCGAGAGACCTCTATCCGAAACGACCGACCATCCAGATGGAAGTCGAAGAAGACGATGATTTCGACGCGGCCCTGCTTCCAGAAGATAGTTGGGAAGCCGACAATCAGAATGATGAGTACGAAGTGGAAGCAATTCTGGACCTCAGATGGTCCAAACGTACTCGTACATCCAAATGTACCTCATCAAATGGAAGGGGTACGAGGAGACCGAGTGGATTCCACTGTCGCGATTGAATTGTGGTGCGTTGTTATACGAGTTCAACCAGGGCGCCAAGGCCCGAGCTCGATTCCAAGCTATGCAGGCTGGAGACGACCACCCAAGAAACTAGCGGCTCCGGATGGGAAGAGCTTCTGAACGTACCAGATCGATGAAGTTGTGATATCGTGGATAATGATTATACGCCCAAGAAGTGCGGGGGAAGGCGTCTTTGGGCGGATATGAGTTTGGCAGCAGTGATAAGTGTCTTCTGGAGATGCAGCTGTGTGAAGGCCCTCGGCGGATACATGAGAGTGGTGATGACGAGTATATTGAGAGTACTTTGGGATTAAGTATGGTTAATGCGGCTCGAGTGGATGTATATGCAGTCATGATAAGCCGATCCTGTGGTGAGGAAAGAGACAACAACGAGAGAACCAACCAAGACTGAATGGTAGATGTGATATTGGGATGGAAAGCATGTTAAGATACTAGTAATGCAAAACTCATACTGCGTCCAGATCCGCTCTCAGACGCATGTGCTGGGAGTCATCACGGGAACTCCAATGAAACGTAGTTGTCCTTACGCTCCTCGGCCGTCAAAGCCATCTTCCGGACCTCGGGTGGGACGTGAGCCATGCGATCAGCGTCCTAGCAGTACGAAGACCACTGCGTCCGAGCGGGTTCAGCGCTCTCCGCCATTTCAATTTGTTCGACCAGACTGTACAGCTCACCCTGGCTGTTTAACGAAGTCTCGGTCACCAGGTAGAGATGACAGACCTTGGACGGATAAAGCCAGAAGCCCGGTTCCCAGACGATACGCTGATTCGGCATAAATGCTTGGATCGTTACACTCCTCGTCTTTCTCGGGTTTGATCTTAATGGTTAACCAGTGGAGGATTTCCCAGAAGGTTCGCAAGGTGTCCCGGACGTAACCCACATGTTCGTCCAGACACCTGAGTGCGGCAGGGGTCAAGTCCGAACGACGGTGGAAATACAGGACTGTGACTCGCCTCGCGAACATGTCCTTCCAAGGTTTACGAGCGACGATGACCTTGTACTCATCCTTCACTCGCATCCAGCGTCTAGCCAAAAGAACGATCTCCCTCATCTGTTGGGCATAGTTCGAGAAACCCGGCGTCTGACATTCTTGACCATCCTTATACGGGGAGAAACGAGTAAGGGGCCGCGGCGACGCCGTGATACAACGCCTTCGATCGGGACCTCAATCTCGTCCAGCACCTCGGTCGTCACATCATCACAAGTCTTTGTAGCGAGCACCGACCGACCTTTCGAACGAGCAGTCCGGCGTCGTCTACCCCCTGCTTTCATGGACGACTTGACCTCTGAGCGAGATGGTCAAGGACGCCTCTTGGAGGGCGTGAACACCAGGTGTTTAGTGAGAGACCCCGGGCAGGATCACTCCCAGACTCCGAACGTAATCGTCTGGACTTGGCCTTGCGCTTAGACTTGGGAACACGGATGTCATCCTCGGACGTAAAATCATCCAGAGAGTGAGATGTCAACCGCGGCGATTCGCACTTGATCTTCTCAACAGACGCTCGCTAAGCACCATCGTCGTAGTCGAAGTCCTGTGAGTTGTCGTCGACACTTGAATCATCAATCTCGATGATCTCCGCCTGAGCCTCGGCCAAGTCTTCACCCATGTTCCGAAGCTCGATCCGCTTGGCTGGATACTTCGCCTTCTGGAGACGGTCCTTGAGCAACACCTCGACGAATTTATAGTACGTACTTCGCCCAGAGTGTTCCATCTAGACGACAGTGGTACATCATCGCAACCAGCATCTCGAGCAACCAGTCCTTGTGGAAGAGATGGTGTGATGGTTGGTCCAAGCCCATTGTTTTCACGGCTTCATCATAGCCCATTCCCGAACGCATCGTGAGCTGGACATCCAGACGCAGGTCAGCCCAAGCGACAAATTCTGGAAGAAGAGCTGCCGTTTGCTTGACGTTGAAGGGGAGTGGTTTGGACGGAGCTCGAGGGCCAACATCAGACTCCAAATGGACCGACGATCGAGTCTGGACCAGTGCGCTCCCATTTTTGGTCTTCACCTCGAGAAAGTTTGCTTGTCCAGACGTGGAGTGGGGCCGCCGAGGAGGGGGTGATGGTTGAGGCTCAGGAGGAGGCAAACCATCGTCCAGTGTTTCGTTCACCTCAGCCGGAGGAGAGTCGTTATCTCCTTTCTCCTTTTGGTCCTGATCACCGCCGTCTCCACCGCCGTCATTACTGGCATCATCGCCGCTGTCGGGAGGGGCAGGTCCAGGATCGTCGCTGTCGGGAGGGGCAGGTCCAGGATATGGAGGAACCATCCGAAATGACTTGTCCACCGCCTCAACCGTGATCCAAGTTCTCCACTGCGAGGGAGGCTTGGACCCTTTCTGGAAGCGATGGAGAATGTGTCGCAACCGAGGCCAGCTCCCGCAAGTCTGGTTGGAGCCTTCATTCAAGAATGCCATCAGCTTGTCCGCGTCGAATGATCCAGCACGAACACGCTGCTCCAGACGAATGACCCCAACCTGGGCGAGACCAAGCCGGGCCTCCAGCTTTCGGACGTGAGCATGAAGCTTGTCCTTCTCGTCCAGTTGTTCTTGAGCGACTGTTGCGAAGTCGGCGTCTAGTCGAACCTTAACTGCGGCGGCGTTGTCTCGAACAGGCTGGATCTAACGCTTATGACACGTCTCCAGGAGCCAGTAGTCCCGTTGGAGTCGATTGTACTTGGCCTGAAGGTCGACCGCACCTTGGGTGGAACGATTGACGACCACTGGCGGTCCCACTCGAGGACGCGGTGCAGCAGCGAAATGTACTCATCACGTCCGGACTCTTCTGGTCTTCACATGGCTAGATGGGAAACTAGTCCTTCTGACCCCTCATTCAAGCGCGTCGGCTTTCCGCTAACTTCTTGGTTCCACATGGTCGAGCTCCCGGTATGGCTTCTGCGATTGCCGGTCTGCTCTAGTTCGATGAGCACACAGACCACATCCATGCTGGCGTCATCTCGTCCAGACACGAAGTCCCAAGCGGGTTCACAAAAATCCGGACTTCTCAGCATATCGCCCCCCCCCCCCCCAAAAGCACAGTCTGGGCGGGAACGTGTTCGTCGTTGGCGTACCTGCTCACACGGCTGCGCGTCAGACGGACGCTCTTGTCCGAGATGGGCACGGCGGCACCGAAGCTCTCATGCTGTTTGGCGGCCTCTCCAACCAAGACCTCTAGTCTGGTTGGGGACCATGCAGAAATACGCAGGATGTTGCTGCGTCCGTACGCCAACCGCGAGTCTCCATCGCTCTCCACCCTCGAACTCATGCTCAGTTCACTGACGAGCTTCAAATCAAAGCGATATCCGGCTTCAAATGCTCCAGCGACGATTCCGGACCCCTTGAGCAGATGAAGAAGTGTCTTCACCAGGTCGAGATGACTCGATCTCGTTACCGGCTCGGAGACCAGTCCCTTGAGATCACCGATAATGTTTGGTTGGAGAATCTGCATCACCGGGTTTTGAAGCAGGAAGGCATGTAGCTCCTTCTTGTGGTACACTACCTCAAGCGCTTCATCCGTCCATGCAAGAACCAGATCACTGCGACCTTCAGTGTCTGAGTCTGGGGCTTTCATCTTTTTTCGCGCCGACTTCGATCTAGCGGGTTTCTTCTTGGCCGTCGATCTCGTGATGCAGGGCGGTTGGTTGGCTTTCGCCGGTGGACTTTCGTCCAGCGAATCTCGATGCGAATCGAGACTCGCAGGAGTCCCCGATAGGACCTGGGGATGAGGTCGAGGCTTTTCTTCTAGGTCCGTCGCCGGGCCTTCCTCTGTTCTGTCGGTAGAGCTCCTCCCAAAACTCTGCCGATCCGCGGATCGATCTTGATTCAGCGGCGTCGTCGGTGATCCTTCATCCGTCGACGCTTGGTTCCCTGGTCCAATCTCAGCTTGCGCATCCTCTTGGGGGGACTAACGGTGAAATCCCGAGTCATCCAAAGACCCGAGCACGCGCACCATTGTGGCGAAGTGGATCCGCGAAAATTGCTGATCGCGGGGTTCCTCTTGCATACGGCGCCCGAACTGCCGACTAACGGAGGAGGTACTCCGATCTTCCGTGAAGTTGCTGATCTTCTCACCTTGTNTTGTTGAGGTCTTGGACTGTCTGGTGGACAGCGGGAACTTGGGGGCAGCAGCGGGGATACTTCTACTCGCTGCGCCGATAGGGGTTGAGTACACCGATCTCGAGTGTTGAGATCGCGACTCTCCAGCCAATGTTGATCTTGGCCGGCCAATACGTTGCGGTCGGCGTGTCGCCTTCCTTCTTTCCGGGCTTGTCGCTTCCTATAGCGAGGGGTCTTGAGTGAGAGCTGACGGGCGTCTGGCCAAGCAATCCAGGCGTCCGATGTCCTCTTGCAGTCTGGTACAGCTCCGCGTAGCGTCGGGTGGGTCAATATACGTTCCCGTGCCCGGTAGTGCGGAAGATGAAGGCGATTTGATGCGAAGAAAGCAAACACAACTCTGTTTAATGTGTTAGCTTGTCCTAAGTCCTAGTTCGTACTTCCTTGGGCTCCCTTGGCCGTCCGCTGCTGCGCTGGTTCTCTCCCGATTGTTTACTCCACGAGATTGACCTACATTCCTTGAAATCAAGTAATCCTCATCAAGATCGATGTGGCGTGGGTACAATCGCTTTGTACAGGGATGATATCAGCCACTCGTCTTGGGTCACTGTAGAGGGTGTCATTCTTCCGGATGTCACTCAAACGGGTGCCCTGTAGAGGGACTTGTGATCTTGCTTGATGGGATGTGATCGGGGCGATGATTTTTCCCAGGTGCTTCACCACATAAGCGTTAGGATTTATCATCGTTATACTTTGGGGCGCTAGCAACGGAGGCTTACCTTAAGTAGAAGAGATTTTCGACGAGCTCTGTCGTCCGGTACAGTGGTGGGGCTTCGTCCTTGCGCTGCCTTGGCTGTGCCCGTTTTGTCCGTCGAACTGCAGCCAACGATGTTGGCGAAGCGCGTGGCGTTGCTGGCGAGCGCTCTGTAGTAGTGGCTGGTCCGGGGGCGGCAACTTGGGCAACAGCTTCGGCACCCAGCACCTGCACGGATGGAGGGGGGTCTATAGGCGTGCGCTGCGGCGACGATGACGCGTCCGGCGTCAGCTGCGTGAGCGGGATGCCCGTTGCAGTCGCCGAACCAAACAGATTATTTGAGGCCTGAGAGATCGCTGAACTTGGCTCGAGCGGCGAGATTGCTTATTGTGTGCGACGTTGCTTCGGTTGACGTGCCCATGCAAATGGGGCACACGGCGCTCGCTTCGTAGTCGTCATTGCTTTCGTTGGTGAGGTCAATGACCTGCTGCTCGGACCTTTGCGCTTCATAGCGACAGCGAGGCCGTGATGCTTGGCGGAGCCCGTCAGGTTCCGAATCTTGTAGGGGCGGCCGCGGCAACAGGAGCGCAGCACCCGGAGATGAAGGTCCAGCGCGAAGAAGCGGTAAGGCGCGCCAAGTTGGCATACGATCGTGTCTACTCAAAGGCGCGCAGGGAGACGACTCCAGAGTTGGGCATGCGCGTCCTGGCCGAACAGCCTGAAGATGGAGGTGTAGCGCCAGCGTCAATTCTTCATGTCGCTCTAAACAGGCCCGAGTACCCAGGTGCACTCGCATGCTTGACATTGCCAGGTTATTTACACACACTAGGCACTCAACACGTGGGCTTGACATGGCTGAATGGCTAATGAAATCGGAGCTCACATTAGTCCACTCTTTGACTCTTCTTAGTGATCTGACGTTTGCTTTAGTGCAAAAAGTTGAATCTACTTGAATAGAATAATTCCTCCCTATTTAGGTCACCTAAATTAGGTGTAGGTTGAGCGGAAATCAGGCCGTCCGCCATCATGTTTAACCTCAGTTGAGGTTATTCCACTCGTGAGATGTCATTCCCGAATTTGCTGCGTCGAAGAAAGATGGTGCGGAAGTGGTTCCAGCTCGTGGGCGAAGATGGCAATGCGCTGACATCGGCGACTTCTGTATTCGTGGATATCGAAGATGTCGATTCTTTCCGAACAGCAGTATTTGCAAAAGTCTCCCGTGCTCTCCCTGGGAATGTCATTGACGCCGACCTCACAGTCTTCGCGAACCGAGCTGCCTACGACGCGAAGCAGGCGTTGAAGGAGGATTCGCCGGTTGGGTTATTTGGTGGTTCAAAGAAGGATGCGCTCATTGTACAAGCGCCTCAGCGCGCAGAAAGCGTGCCAAGTTATTTTATCCTTCCTGAAACTCGCGGC
>LGTU01000932.1:0-15863 GCA_001314425.1 Phytophthora pluvialis | reverse complement strand
GTGACAATTTACAGGTTCGCGCCAAATTTTCGCGCCGGGATCTTGTGATGAGCAATGCAGTACGCAGTATAGTAACATGAATATATTTGCTTCTTTCGGTACTTATCAGGAGAGCGGGAACAGGTGGGCATACTATTGGTCAATCAAATGCATATGTGAGCCCAACATCAAGTGTTGGATAGTCCGTCGAAGATCGTTCCACATTCATTCGACTGCTATCCTGCCGCAACTCCCCGGTCCATTTATCTGCTAATCTGCCTTAGCACAACCTCGCACACCCTCGGCCAGCCTGTCGCTCTAGCCCAGCGCTATTAGCTCCCCGGCATAGCTCCGTCTTGGTGACGCTACGTATGCGTGCGCGTCACCAGTGGCGTCATCGTTCGGAGACAGAGAAGGAGCGGTCATGGTAAACTACGAAGGTTTCGATTTCTTTCCGCATAAATTACGTTGCATTTCAACCAATGAACGTCGAATTCGTCCAGTCGCCGCAAGAAAAAATATATTAGCCAATCCGCTGTGTCCTTGAAAACTACCGTGAATATGTAAAAGGGCGCAGAGGGAGACGCCCTTTTAGACCTCTCGTCTTTCTCTATCCTGCATCCGGGAGGATAGTGAACAGCACTCGTGCCTCGGGCGAGTACAGTACCGTGATTTACTTAAAGGGCGCTTTCTGTGCCCTTTTAGAACAGAGTATCTTGACCTTGTATAGTTTACTTTATCCAAGGGGCTCGCGAAAGGGTTAAGCTTTGACGCGACAAACGCAATACCAAGCGCATTGCTGCTCGCCCGACACACGACGCTACTCAAGCGATAACTACTGTCGATGGTACGAAATCACGCACTCCAAGCTACTCTCCAATACTAACCCTTCTTATGTCCAGATCTCCACGTCCACATCAGGTCCGATCTGAGTTCGGCCCAAGTCGTCATCTGCATGAAGTTGCTGTGGGTGTCAAGCCACCAGCACAAGCAGTGGAAGTTCATCTGCCTCCACTTCATTGACGCCGATTCGTTGGAGCCGCTCGAGAAGTCGCTAGAGGTACGCTAGATTGTGTTTGTATAGTTTGAAGGCTAACTAACGTATACGCAATTGCAGATATTCCGCGACCAGTACGCAGACAATGCCGCGGACGTCGACGCACTACTCTTCACTGCGACGGCATGGGGCGTAGACTTGGACGACACTAGCCTGCCACCTGATGTCGCAGTTGTTCGAATTTCTTGTTGCTCGAACCTTAGGCTGTTTCGGGATACGCAGGGCCAGGCGACTATCCGGCTGGCTAACTTAGCGTGGAGTTGATCCCGAACAACGTCATTATTGCCTGAATGTTTTGCACGTCAAGCTCAGGACCAGTAACCCACAGGAAGCGACTTCAATAAAATGGACTTTTTTTTTCTTATTTTGTTTGTTAAGCATATAAAGCTGGATTCTTATTGGACAATGCAGGTTGCAGTTGTCGCGATCATGCGCATCCCTCTCCAACCGTGCATGGCAGATTATCTCGGTCATTTCAGAATCTGCTCCAAGGGACCCACTTCGACAGAGAGATTGGAACGTTCCTTGCTACGCTGCAGATACAGCATGAGAGCAAACAAATCGTAATGTTATAGGTGCCAAAGAAGCCTGGATCGCGCTATTACAGCAGTGGCGAGCGATGCGCTTGGTACAAGCTGTTGGGCGGGTCCTGCCTATCGACACTGAAAACTGGCAAACAGTTGCGAGGGTTTTCAACGCCCAAGTAGCGCCAAGACAACAGCGAGGCGCGGAGAGCTTGCAGCGGAAGTTTTGGAGGCTTTGTAAGGAACTACAGCGCACAGAGGCGCCTAAATTGACTGCGCTACACACATTGGTGCGCGAGACGAAGTGTCGTCTAGATGAGCTTGCGTGCCGTCGCCGCTGGGGCAAAACAAATTCGACTTCGGTTACGGCGGAGCAGAGCAACGATACGTCTACAAGTGAGGAGAGAGTGTTGGTTGTGCAAGACGCTAAGGGAGGCTACGTTCCGGCTCCTGCTGAATTTGACTCTCGAAGCAGCGCTGGCAATTCTGCTAAAAGGTCACCGCTGAGCGGCAAGGCGATTGGTTCAATTGCCGTCGGAGCACGCGATTTTGGTACACGCGGAGATTCCGGCACCACCGTCGAGTGCGCCACGACAGAACGCCAAGCTCGACTCACATAGGAACCAGTCTGCACTTGTGTGCAAGAGCTTCATTTACTAATGCTACAGCTCACCCAGATGAAGCGCGATATCGTTCATAAACTGCAAGGCATACATCACCGAGAACTTCCCGGCCAATTCACCAACAGCATCAAGCGTGCGTCGTGTTGATCATGAAGGCTTTGTGCTCTCTGGTCATAGAGATCTAATAAATCCATCTAAGCGTGCAGCAGAATCTGTACGGTATCAATGAAGCCTTGATGAAGTGTGTGCATAATGTAAGAGTTGATGTAGTTGGCTACAATGTCACAATGTAGGACTGGAAAGGGAGATGGGAGGGTTTGCAAATCATTTTGTGGGACATCAAGTTGAACAGGTTGTGGAGGAGCAGCAAGTGTTTCGCTCAAGTCGATGGAAATCTTAGTGTCATTCTTGCTTTTCCTGCCAACGGAGTACGTTCCTTGGTATGCTAACCCATTGGACCCTACGTATTTTGACGTCTTGGCTATATGTGGTGCAGTTGATGCCGGGACGGGAGAAGGCACCAAAGGCCATGGCGCGGGTGGTGCAAAGCGCCACCGACAAATCCTGCGCAACAATATCGATGGCATCTCAAGAGCTTCCATTCGTAAGCTGGCGCGCCGGGCGGGAGTTATTCGAATGTCTTCCCTAATATGCAATGAGACTCGTGCAGCTCTCAAAGTTTTCTTGCAGCATCTGGTGCAGGATACTGTTGTGTATACTGAGCATGCCGGCCGAAAGATGGTCACCAAGATGGATGTCATGTATGCTCTGAAGCGCCAAGACCGGACACTCTACGGGTTTGTCACCTAACTTGTAATTTGTTTAAGTAATATATGTAAGAAATCGATTCGATAGTTTCAATTTTTTAAACGAGCTGCGACCTCCCCCGGGACGGAAGCCCGGGTAACGTTTTGCAGTCTTGTAGAGTCGACTTCGGCGGTTTGGGGATAGTTTTGGTAGGCGGTTGGAGAACAACTCGCCAAACCAGATATATTACTAGGAGGCCTCGCCAAAACGTCTTTAGAGATGGCGTTTGGCGCGGTTGCGCTCTTGGAGCAAGTGTATTGGGGCAACGCAACAAGAGCAACGATGCACTCAACTACTATTACCGACTTACCTATGAAAACCTTGTACTTCATTCCACTCAGATGGTGTTCGCTCCTACGTGAAGAGTGCGCACAGCGCTGCCTGCTGCGGGGCTGGGAGGGAAGTCCATGCCTGACCCATGACCGGTTCAGGAACCGTGGCGCGGAGGCCAGCGAGAGTTGAAGCGAGCTCCTGACGGAGCGCGGAGGCCTCCTTCTCGCCAACAGCCTTGCTCATCTGGCGCAGGAACTTGCCGTCTGCCACGGCGGCCAGGACAGTCACGACCTTCCCTAGATGCCGGTAGTCCGGAGCACCAAGCACGAGAGGATGCCGGTCATTCACATAGCCGCACAACCGACGCGAGACCGCAAGAGATTCTTCGAGGTCCCCGCGAAGGGGAAGCAGCTCCAGCCACTGAGGGAACAGCGTCGCGGCGTCCACGGCTCCAGCCTGGAACTCGCAGAACTTGCCGAGTGCAGACACAGCGTTGTCTGTTGCGTTACGCTGCTCAGGGCTGTGGGCGCGCGGGTGTGCCACAACGTTGTGAAGCAGTTGCAGGCACTGCTCGGCATGCGGCGCAAACGTCTCTCCACCTTGCGAAGCGCACACACCAACGCCAAAGGCCGCAGCCTGGATGAGGCCAGGCTCGCTCACTTCGCGCAGCGCACTCTCCAGAACCGGCACGAAGACGTCCAGGCGGCGCAGAGCGGCACCACCGCAGTGCTCCAGCACATCGTCCACGACAAACAGCGCAAGCCGACGGTCCTCAACAAGACAACCAGGGACAGCTAGAGCAGCCACCTTCTCCCACAAAAGTGTCATGAAGACTGGGAAGAAGGCAGCACCGTGCGTCTTGGCGAGAGTGCCGATGCACTCCGCTAGCACAAACTGAAGCTCCTGCTCCGCCGCTTGGGTCTCACTGGACTGAGAGGCGTCATCATCGTCTTCCTCCTCGCCCTCTTCCATATCTTCGCTGCCGGCACCAGCTCTTCGCATCGCGCGACGCTGGAAGCTATCGCCTAGAACGACCAGCAAGCCGTGCACAAGCTCACGCAGCTGGGCCTCGTAGAGCTCCAGCGTCGGGTGCAGCTCGCGCGCATCGCTCAGGCAGCTTGTCATACTTTGCATGATGCTGACGACCAAATCCACGTCCGGCTCCGACGTCAGCGCGTTCACCAGGCGACCAAGAGCAAAGTCCACCATCTGCTTGATAGCAGCTTCGCCGTGCTCCTTCGAGCCGGGCGCCGCGGTGGAGATGGCAACGCACTTCACGAGTGCAGGCATGGCGCGAATCGCTGAGGCTCGGATGTCCGAGTGTACCGACTCGGTCAGCAGCGGGGCGAGTACCTGCGTCACCTGCTCGGCGTACGGGAAGAACGCGTCTTCCAGATCCGTCACCATGCCAGCCAGGAGCTGGCAAGCCGTCGCTTTTTCCTCAAGAATGGACGTACGGATGCTCAGGCACTTGTCGTTAACCTGAGCAAGCTGGATGTCTTCACTGTCGGTGGAGCCACCGCTTTCATCATCGTCATCGTCACTGGACAGAGTCGTAGGGTCCACTTCAAACTCAGCCTGCTGCGTGGCAGCCTCGAGAAGCGTAGGCATCACAAGCAGCAGGTACGGCGCGAAATCGTGCCCAAGGCAAGTGCAACAACGAGCCCAAGCCTGGAGCAAGTATGTGCGAATCAACTCGTTACCAACGATAGACGGCGTCGCCTGCATCTCCGCCATCACCTTGAGGATAGCAGGAGCGTCGCGCGAAAACACCTCCTTGCCCACAGCCTGGCCAATAAGACTCAGACACTCGAGCGTGATGCCACCAAGCGTGAAAGAACTGGGGGCATTCGACTGCGGCTTGAGCACTGCCGGAGTCGCAGCCGCAGCCTGCATGCTCTCCTGGAGGCAGTTGATGAGAATCTGCTGCAGGGGCGGCATGACAGCAGCGTAATAGTTGGTGAAAGACGCGCCAGCTACTGTTGCCACCGACGAGATAGCGGTGATCGCCTGCTCCTGGACAACGCGCGTGGCGATAAAAACTTGCGAAGGAGTTTGGTTGGCATCCGGAGCCATCGACTGGTCGTGCTGCAGCAGAGCGAACAGCTGATGAAGCATCTTCTCCAGGTAAGGCGTGAGAAGCTGGGGCGGGCACATGTCGATAAACTGGCGCAGAGCGGTGGCCGCGTGAGCCTGGAGCCGCGGCTTGTTGAAGTCTTCGAGGCAGTGCGCCAGCACAGTGAGCGCCTGCGAGTGGTAGGCCTCCTGGAACTGCGGCGCCTGGTCCACCGAGAGCTGGCCGATGACATCAAGAGCCGTGCAGCACACACGCGGGTGCGGGTCATTGGCCTGAGCCAGCAGGTGGCGCGCGATGGCATCCAAGTTTTCCTCGTCAAGAACGTCCAGGATCTGGCAAAGCCCCACCAAGGCTGCGTGCCGACTCACCCAATTATCCGAGCGAGCAGCATACTCCTGGATAAGTGCAAAGCACGTGGGCAGCGAGCGCTTCGCGCCCAGCGCGCCCACCAACCTCTCCAGAGCCTCCGATCCCACGTCAAAGTTGGAAATCTCCTGGTCAATACCTTGGCCACCCGCAGACTGCTCGTCCTCGCAATTGGCCACATCCCACGTGTCAAGATCCTGCAGCTCGAGCATCATCTTGAACGCCACAGGGTACACGGTCAGCACGAACATGTTCTTGGGCAGCCGTCGACACCGCGCCGGAGCCTGCTCTGCCACCGACACCAGAAACTCCATGGCCAGTTGTCTGCATCCGTCGGGCATTGCATGGCCTTCGTTCTCGCCACGCGGGGCGTCTGCGATCTGCACCATCGTCTCCACGAACTCGCGCAGACACGGCTTAAAGAAGGCCGCGTGGGGTTCGGCCACCTCAATCAGCACCTCCAGCGCCTCCATCACCTCGTCAAACTGCCCTGAAACCAGCAGCGAGTGCAGCGCAGCGAGCACCAGCGGCACGGCGCTGGCCAGCAGCTCCGGGCGCGGCACCTGCTCCAGCGCGTCCAAGTTGAGCAGCAGCATGCCCAGCGCGCGCAGGGCATTGAGGGCCACGCGGCCCTCTCTGTCGGCCAGACCTTTGGCCATGGTCTGCAGCACCGTGACGTCCAGCGTGGAGCTCTCCGACGCCTCCGCGGCGGCGGCCTGCGTCATCTGGCTGGCCAGGAAGATGGCCACCATCTCCAGCACCCGCAGCGCGGACTCGCGCAGCGTGGCCATGGGCGCAATGCTCCACTGCAGCAGCGTGGGCAGCAGGCCGTCCCACTGGCCGTCCTCCAGGATGCTGCTGGCCAGCTCGCCCACCGTGTCGCACACCTTGCGCCGGATGCCGCGGTTCTTCTCGCCGGCCTCGAGCACGGCTAGCAGCTCGCGCTTGACGGCCGCGCGGGCCTGTTCCGAGGCGCGCGGCCAGAGCGACACGGCGTCGCGCAGCAGCACGCGGCGCAGCAGCACGGCGGCCAGCGCGCGCACGTCGTCCGGGCTGGCCGAGTGCACCACGCGCACCAGGCCGAGCAGCAGCTCGTCGCTGCAGGCGCTCTGCTTGAGCGCGGCGAACTGCGCCTCGGCCGCGTTGCGGGCCGCGTTGTCCACGGCCAGCAGGCTCCAGAGCAGCGCGTCCCAGGAGGAGGAAGAGCCCGACGACGCCTCCATATTAGATAGATAGATAAATGGTAGCCATCAGATGGGTGGACGCGGCTGGGCTGCGGCGATTGGCGGATAAACGGAGACCAATGGACGTTGAAGCCCTGGCTATGGAGGACAAGCGGATGGCACACGTCGCAGGAATACGGCGAGTGCTGTTCCAGGACTCTTGTCAAGAGTCTTGTGAGGGCTGGCAGTACACTAGGTTGCATACGCTGGCGGTCTCGTTGAGCCAATACGACGACATCGCGCTAATGGCTACAGACAGCGGATGTGGGCAGCGAAAGTTGGGCACACTCAAGTCGTTCGGCACCTCGTTGAGCAATTGGGTGCACAGCATTGATGGAAGCCGCTGAAAATGGCTGTTCTGAAGTGATCCGGTAACTCTACGCGGGCGGAAATGCTAGCAGGTGAACCGACAGATCGAAAGCAAGCGCATGGGCGATGAATGCTAAGAAGTTGGTTTCTAGAGCGGGGCGTGTCAAAGTTGCAAGAGGGGGAACCTCACCTTCCTCGCCGAAATGACACAAGAGACAAGTGAAAGTGGGGTTATCTCGCTTTCAGACACCAATGGAAAGAGACGGTTGCAGGCGGGTGCTACTTGGAATGCATTAAACTGTTAGAATCTGAACTAGATACCTCGAGGCGGAGAGCGTGTTATCCTCCGTTGTTCGTCGATGATCCATTCCCTGCACTGAACATGCCCATCGAGCCTAGCGGATGCGTCGGTCCGCTGCGCACCTTGTCGAGAAGCGGTACCGGAGAATCGCGTGACATTCCTCGAGCTTCTTGTACGAGATGGAAGCGGTGGCGGAGGAAGGCCATTTCCAGCTCTCCGCGGAGCATCTCGGCTGGGTAATCTTCGTGAACGGTAGCCCACGTGCCTACCAGGGCCATGAAGATCCGCGAATCCAGGAAATCGGGCACCACCACGTTCCGCATGTGGTCGTAGCATTCGTTTTCGACTTCGTCGAAGGTTGACCGACAGGCCACTTCCAGTTGTTGCTCCAGACGCTTCCGTAGTGCTGGCGTCAGCGGAATCGACGATCGCGGATTGTTCGGATTCAGGTACTTGTCGTAGATCTTCTTGGCCGAACGGAGCACGATCTGGTAGCTCGGCAGTCGTCGATAGTGCTCGATCTCTTCCCACAGCATGAGATTCTCCGAGCAGTGCTGGAAGTCCAGGAACTTGCGGAATGCTTGCATGCAGCCTGGGTATGTCAGGAACACGTCCAAGTGGCAAAGCTCGAGCTTGCCGGCTTTTGCTGCTTGATCTACCGTGGCCAGATGGGCGTCTGCGGCCGTTGCCTTGTTCTCCCGACGCAGGTCCTTGTAGTAATTGGACTTGACGAAGCGCGGCAGTGAATCCTGCAGCATACCGTGGCGAACACGGTTGGCGATCTTCTTGAACATGTCCACACTCGGGTTGGAGAGCCGCACGTAAATCTCATCGCGCATGGTCGTGCTCATATCAACTTGCAGTCGCGCACTGGGCATCATGTACTTGCGGTAGATTTTCTTGGCAGAATGCTGGAGGAACTCAATACCCGGCAGCAACTTGAAGTCTTCCACTTCTTCGCAGAACGCAAGCAAGGACTCGACTCCCCGCCGAGTCATAAACAGCTTGAAGTATTTCTTGGCGAATGGGTCGCCCAGCAGCAGGCTGAGCTGTTGCTGCGGTGTGAGCGCCTGTTCCTCCTCCATTTTTTTGATAGACTTGCGGCGAACCAACCCTCCGACCGAGTCGGGGAACGAAATGGGAATGAGCTTCTCGACAGGATAATGCATTGCCGTATCAATGAGCTGGAACTCGGCCAACGCGTCCAGCTTCTTGTGCACCGCCTCGCTCTCTTCAAAGTGATTGTTGCGTCGCATCAGCTGCTTCGTATCGGGCTTGACGTCTTTCGAGTGATCCAAATAGTCCTGCGAGCGGCAGAAGCCTGGCCAAATGTCGTCGCTTATGCGGTTGAACACGCTGACCTGCATTTCATAGAATAGCTTTGGGACGAGAGCGCCCTTGTTCTCCACGACGTCCTGGATCTCTTTCAAGGCCCCGTTATCCCCCAGTCCAGTGATGTAGTTTCTCGAGGCAGGCGAGCAGTAGCGGTCGTAGATTTTCCGTGTCTTATTCACCACGAACGACAAGTTTGGCAAACGTTTGCAGTCTTCAACTTCCAGGTAGAAAAGCAAGTTCTCCAACGCGAGAGCTTCCATGCAAAAGGTCTTGAGGAAGCGCAGCTTGGCTGGATGGGCTAGAATCCCCAGAAGGGAATAATCTTCCGCTTCCTCGGTGCCGTCAGCAATGTTGGCCGCGACAGTCCCCGTGGCCGAGGCGCTTCCCAGAGGCGTTGGGCCATTGTTCGAGCCATTCGCTGACGATGTCCCTGCGTTAGGAACAACCGGAGCGCAGAAGTCCTGCATCTTCCGGAATAGTTTACTGTCTCGGAAGCGCGGGAACACCGATTTCTCCAGCGCGACGTAGCAAATCTGCTGTGCAGCAGCGTAGATGCCGGCGGACATGTTGTCTCCTTCCAAGGCGTGTTGAATGTCCTGGAGCATTTGCGCGGTCACACACACGGGCGACTGTGCATCCGGGGAAAGGAATTTGTCGTAAATCTTACGCAGACGACGATGCGTGTACGAATGCGACGGAAGGTGCTGCAGCTCGTCAATCTCGACCCAGAAGCGCAGCATGTCCACGCCGTTGGGCACCTTGTTGACTTCTGCGTACTTGAGGACCATCTTGAGCGTTGCTGGGTCAGTCAATACGTCCGTCGTAAATACGGGCGCGAGGTTTTGTACGAGATCAAGCGCAGATCGCGAGGCGCCAACAGCTCGCCCAAAGCCCTTTTCGACACTAACATGGAGGAGGCCACTCGCAGTCTGCTCGTCGACGTGAGCTGCAGCCTCATGCTCGTTATGAAAAGGATTCGGATGGACGTCCTGATGAACGCTGTCGTCAAATGCCGTCTTGGGCGATAGAAGACTTGGCTCGATCATCGACTTTTTGCTATCAGACGATGTCGTCACGGCAGCCAACGTAGCAGCATCTAGCAGAGAACTCGACCGCGCCTGAGGGTCTTCTGACAGCAAAGGAGACTACACACCATAAGCAAAGCGGCGTGGTGAGTTACTAGTCGACACAAGGACCAATAGGCAGAGGAAACATCGCGCATACCTTGTGATGAGATTCGTCCGTGCTTTCAACTTGTGACGCTGTTGAATCGTTCATGGGGGGCCCTTCCGTCCTTTGATGCGAGGTCGAACCCACTGGTTCCAAGTCCTCAGGTGGGGGCTTTGCGGGGGACTGCGCTCCTAAACGTTGTGCCACGATATCGCGTAGACTGCAGAAAATCTGTTCCTTCGAGTCGCCAGCAGCTAAACGACGCTCATACTCGTCTGTTGTCTGCACCACGAAAGGCACAAAGACACCCGTTAATACCCAACTGCTACCCCACGTCTCACGTAGCATATCGGACAAACCTCTCGGACGATGACCGACGCGGCCGGGTCCTCCACGGACGCAGCGGCTCCCATGACAGTAAACCGGGTCGTGATTCGAGGCCGATCACTTTCCAGCAATTTCGATTCCTTGTCGTCGAGCGCTTTGCCGTGGAAAGTGGCGGCCTGGATCAGGAGCTCAAGCCGAGATTGAAACACTCGTGATAAAGGCCTCGAGCTAAATACAGCGCGACAAGAAGCGCTCGAGAGCGCTATAGATAGAGGGAACTTTGTGGTGATGAGCTCATACATGGTAGCACATGCAGCAACTCTCGCTGCTATAAATGGCAGAGTTTTGGTAGGTGACATGTTTTTCCAGTGACCAAATTCATTGCCGCAGTCTTGAGATCTTGCAGTGTTCAAGACGGACAACGTACAGTGCTGCCAGTCTCTTGGGCAAAGCAGATCGGTCAGCGTCTTCCGCCCTCCTCACACAGCAGCGAGAATATGTTTTGTTTTTCTCCGTCTCATCCAGCGGTTAATCTAAACTCTAGTAATTTTGTATCGACTTCCTTCGTGCTACGAATCTTTGCTAGTTCTCTCGCCGTACGCCTCGATCCACAATATGAGCCAATTCACCGTGTATTTTTCGGGGTTACATCAAAAAGGGATCTTTCAAATGGTTTTGTCGAGCTTTTAGCTTGAAGGTGACCGCAGTTTTTGTTTACTTAACTAAATCTCCTAGCTGACTCGGAATGCAGATAGTTTCTGCGCTCGACATCGAGATTACCGTTTGCGATCGATCGAGAGGAAGCGCGGGCGTCGACTGTGTTTCTCTGGGGTTTCACTCGTTTGGAGTGTTTAGTACGAACCATAGATAAGGCCACGTTCTTGTGTGTTTTCGAGTTCGGGCACCGTAGAATGGAGACTGAATACAGTCGCGAACAGCAAAGGACGGCCTCACAGCTTGCAGGCATTTCATCAAGCCTTCGCGTACGCCTTGATGTACTCACTAAAAAACGCCCTGGTCGGAGATCTACTCGACACTCTCTCCACGTGCAGCATGTTGTAGACCCTTGTCGGGTGTACTTTAGCCGCACGCCAAAGCCCGAACAGCTCCTTCTGCAAGTTCTGGGCGGTGTCCGTCGTACTTTGAACCCTCCCCGCCGCAATGAGCACCTTGGACAGCATTTCATCGTCATAGTTCCTCCTCAACATTGTGAGCAGATCCCCCTTAAACGAATTGTCCGCCTTCTTCACAAAGGCAATGTAATTCGTCCAGACAGTGTAAAGCGGACTTTCAAACACTTTCAGCCCCGTCTTTTGAAGGTTCAGCAGCTTGAAGACGTGCACTGGGGGTGTTGCAGTGATAGACCATTCCCGCAACATCTCCGTTTGCAACCGTTTGCCGATGCTCGCCGTTTTCGTGGACTCGCTCGCCTTGATAAACAAGCGTACCAGAGTCTCGTCGGTGTAGTACTTCCTCAACGTCGCCAACGTTGTCAGCTTTGTTCCGGAGTTAATTTTTCGGAACTCGTCCGTGTACTTGACCCAAGCGACGAAGATTGGGTTGTTCAAAAACGTCGTGCCTAGTTTGTTCAGCTTCAGCATTCTGTAAACGTCATCCGGCAGTCTGCTAGCTCGCAGCCAGAACTGCGTCTGCTCCGCCTGGATTCGTATCGCGAGACTCTCCGAGCCCGGAGTTTTCTTCGCCACGACAAGCATTTGCGCCAGGGTTGCCTCGCTGTAGCGAGTAGCCAATGCTGAGAACAAACTCGTCTTACTCTTCGAGTTCGCCTCGTTGAAATCATCCACGTACTTGACCCACGTGTTCAATTGGGGCTGGTCAAAAAGCCGCGTCTTCGCCGTGTTGAGCTTTAGCAGGACGAAGATATCGTCCGGGAGTTTTCCAGCGGTGAGCCAGTGCTGGATCTGCTCGCTCTGGACACTGTTAGCGATGCTAGCACTTTTTGGGACCTTCTTGGCCGCTTCAATCATCGTGGACACAGCTTCATCCCCGAAACGAGCTGTGAGTGTCGCGAGCAGACTCATTTTCTCGGTCGGGTTCTCCTTGTTGAAGACCTTGATATAGGAAGCCCAAGCGCTCAATACCGAGCCGTTGAGATGTTCGTCAGCCGCGTTGCCCAGCGTAAGTAGTCGGAAGGTGTCGTCAGTGATCAGACCCTTCTTGAGCCAGTCCTGGAGCATTTCCATTTTGAAGCTCGGGTCCACCTTGTTGAACAAGTCAACGTACTTTGTCCAAATAGGAAAAAGTGGGCTCTCCGACGCCTGTAGTCCCGCCTTATGCAGATTGAGCAGCCTCACGATGTCCGTTTGGGTCTTCATATTGTTGAACCAGCTCCGCAACAGTTCCGTTTCCACCCGTTTAGCAGCGTCCGATGTCTTGGGAGATTTCGCAGCCACCGCAATCATCTTGGCTAATGCCTCGTCGCTGTAGTACTTCCTCAATGTCGCGACCGCGGAGAAATGTGATCCGGCGTTGCTCTTGCTGAAGTCGTCCATGTACTTTAACCACGTGGTCACCGGAGGCTGGTCAAACAGCAGCGACTTTGCCGTATTGAGCTTCAACAGCGCGAACATATCGTCCGGGGTTCTCCCAGCCTCAACCCAGTACTGGAACTGCTTGCCCTGCACTTTATTGGCGATGGCTGCTGTCTTCGCGGACCTTTTAGATGTTTCGATCATCGTGGACAGAGCTTCGTCTCCGAAGCGAGTTGTGAGAGTCTTGATCATACTCATCTTCTCGGCAGGGTTCTCCTTGTTAAATACCTTGACGTAGCTGACCCAAGCGTTCAACAGCGAGCCGGTGAGTAGGTCGTCGGCCTTGTTGCCGAGCGACAACAACCCAACGGCGTCGTCGGAGATCAGACCTTTCTTGAGCCAACCTTGGAGCATCTCGACGCTGGGGGAGCTGATTGCCCTCTCCTCGTCGTCAGTCTTGGCGGACTCGTGAATCCTCACGAACCTCTTAGTGCCGTGCCATTTATCCATGGGGGAATGGGCCAAACCTCGGCCATCGGGTATGGTCAGGTGGGATGAAGCAGCGTCAGCGCTTGCCAGCAGGGCAACAGCAGCCAGTAACAAGACGCTGGGGAGATGCATGACAGCCACTTGGTAAGCTTCCTCCCCTTCTGTGGTTAGCGTCAGAGAGCGAATGGCGAAGTGACGTCAACTGCGCCGTCGACCATCTATTCGATTTTGTACGGTTTGTAGATTACCGTTTGAGAGCTGGGGGAGCCTGGGATAAAAGAATTGATGGGGAGCGGTCCCGGTTTTCGTACCTTCGGATAGGGCTACGCGGTACGGTAATCTTCAAGTCACACCTGGATGAACACGTTGAACTCGACGCTACCTTTTGACATTTATTAATCATTCGTATGATGGAAACCTATCGGGTTATCAGCATTTCCTCACTTTCGATGAGTTTCAGACTTGAAAGCTGTATACAATTGAGGATCCACCACAACAAGTGTGATAAGTCAAGCTGTACTGTGCCACTTGCGGATCGAGTGTGACAGAGTGAACGGGTCCTTCCAGTTAGATGCGGTGGCGACTGGACTGCTGTGCGTCAGGTGAAACTTTTGCTGGTAGTGGTGAGGCGAAGTATCGCAAATTGGATACATTTGCAACTACTATTCTAAGAATGTCGAATAGCTGTGGCGGGCTGGTGAAACGACTGGAAATACTATTGCTTTGTCAAAACTGCATTGCCCCGTATACTATGTTGAATTATATCTCATTAAGTTATAACCCGCCATCGTGAGCTGCTGCGTGCGCCGAATCCCACCTCTGTTATAACGAAGGAGCACTTGCTTCACCGTGCGCATATTTTTCGCCTTTGTACGTTCACAATTCATAATGCTTTCATATCTCCTAGGCGGAAGCGATCACGAACGTGCTCGGTGCTGTGAGTCGGGCGCGGGCACAGACGATAGCCTGTGGGCGACGAGGGCACATAAAAACCTTCATATAGATTTCCTTGACACACCAACAAAATTGGTATCCGCTGCATAACTTTTGCTTTCTATTCGCTAACTTTGTAGCTGTTTTTACACGGATGCTTCCAAAACACCGACCTACACGGTTGGATTATTAAAATAGTGGCCAGGCCAGGTGTGTAACAATAGACGCGGGTGTTATTGTGGGTTCTACTCGAAATTGGATTGAGCGGTTGGTTAATCCCTCCGGCCTAATCTCCCGCCCAATCACTCATCCTATCTTAACGCATATGCACGCATGCAGGGTTGCCTTTGCCTTCACTCTTGAAGCGGCAACATGACCAGAGCGCGGAAGGCAACCGAGGGTGCTGCGGCTGCGATAGGAAGGCGCCCATCTCAATCTAGAGTGCTCGCATTGCCATATCAAGCGAGACGACGCACATCCGAGGATGCAGAGGAAGGCAGTATTACCCCCGACAGTCTCCAGTCACGACGAACGTCAAGCGAATCATTGAGTCCTGACCAGAGTTCGGCATCGACACTAGTAAGAGAGTACGGACAGGGAAGTGATGTGGAGCAAGTCGACTTCACCGCACAGCAACCACGACCATCGCCACCAGCATCACCAGACGGACCAGCACCACCAGTCCATCCGCCGTTGCCAGTGCCTCCATCGCGAGTCATTACTGCGATGTCGTCGGCCCGAGACCAAGCCGAAAACGCGCAGCTCTCCCATGCAGCCGGCCCCTCCGCACAGACGCCACGATCATCACCACCAGCATCACCAGATGGACCTGCCCATCCGTCATCTCCAGTGCCTCAACTGCNCCACCAGCATCACCAGATGGACCTGCCCATCCGTCATCTCCAGTTCCTCAACTGCGAGGCATTACCGTGATGTCTCCGACCGAAGACCAAGCCGAAAGCCATCAGCCCTCCCAGGCAGTGGAGCCGTGTGTGCATGAGATGTGCTTCCAGCTTTTGGTTAGACCAATTGTCAAGAGCACGATTGGTCAGCGTGATTCGTCTGGCAACACGCTTGATGACTTCGTCGCCACGGGAGACACGTTCAACGAGGTAATCCAAAGGCTGTGTAATACATTTAGTCAGCACGTGAAAGGGCGAGCGATCAAGCATGGTGATGGATGATCGCAAGAAGCTCCTGCGCAATCTGCCTGGGCAAAGGTGATGCAGTTCAAGTTGAACAATCACCTTGTAGACAACACGAAGTCCGACCAGGCCTGGAACCAGTGGCTGGTTTCATCTCGGGGGAAGACAGTGAAGCTACTCATTTTTGAGTATGGAGTCGCAATTTTGAAAGCAAAGGACCTGGACAATTTCTTGGCAGCATGCATCCATCCTGAGCATACCGATCGGGCTGAGGCTACAGCAGAATGCTCCCTTCGCGAAGTGGCTGATGAATTGAAAGAGCACTGGGGTTCAAGCTTTGACACAACGACAATTGGGTGGCGTATGTGGGCGAACCACATCACCCGGAACCTCAATCGCTCCACCTGGCAGGAGCAAATTGGGGACCCACCAC
>LGTU01000931.1:0-14922 GCA_001314425.1 Phytophthora pluvialis | reverse complement strand
TAGCGAAGTGGTTTATTAGAGGTCTAAAACGGTCGATTAGTAAATAAATCGGACATAACGCGTGGTTTCCACAATAATTAAGCTACATAGTTCAGCCTGACTACCGAGTTGGTGGATCTATAAGTGATTAAGTTCACAGGGATATTATATACGACAGGTATTAAGCTGGCCAGGGTTGTCTGTAGTCAATCTGAAGTGCATACCTCTGGTGGGCAAAGGAAGTCCCAACGATGTCCGTTCGACTCGACATCAAAGGAGTCCACGGCGTGGTGAAGTCGCGTTGGCGGCACACTATCACAGCAAAGCTTGAGGCGGATGCTGACTATGGCAATCCGCACACGGTCCACTTCAACTTTCGACAGCTTGAGTCTTGCGTTGGTGATAGTTCGTTGCAAACGCCTGGTGCCCAGGTATGTGACGTAGTCGCACGGAGGTACGTCAAGGTGAGAGAGCACTTGGATGTCTTCATTTTCTCGTAGTACTGCCCGTTCCTTCTCCTAATGGAGCTTTTCGGCCGATATTTGACCCATGAAGCCTTTTTCACGAAGCAACATCATTTAGTAAGCTCGCCTCTCGTATCTGCTCAGCTCTGGGTCGTCAGTACTTGTCGTCCAGCGTTGTAGTTACACCCGTATGTCACTCCAGGCCTGCTCCTGATCAGAGAACGGTGTCCAGGGGCAACAACCGCAGTCCGTCGCTAGCTAGCCTAACTTAACACGAAATATACAGACGGCTTACGGCTGTTTTCCTTGTGCAGTACAGATGTCAAAGTCCTGGTCCAGAGATCTACCGAGCCGTGGAGTGGGTCGCCGGGGCTCTTACTACCGGGGCTTAGTACCCTCTCTTGGTCGATCAGCACTCCGGCAGGCTGCACATGCCGCGGGCTCGTGTGGGGCTGCTGATACCCACTTCCTTACACACTCTGGGGGACCTCGAAAACACCTTAGACTAGCTGCTCCTCTCGCTACACAGCGTTCTTGTGTTACGTCTTAACCAACGGTGAGCTTTGCGTGCTCCGCCACAAATCTGGTTCTGCTGGTCGTCGGTCTGAGGCAGCGGGCAACTGATCGGGTGAGCTCACAGCCGTGCATCGTGCCGACCGCGTCGCCCAGGCGCGCCCTTGGCCTTCAGCGACTACTGCAGCCGCGTCGCCCCTCCTGGCTGCGCCCTTTGACAACGCGCGATCTTCTAGCGCTACTCACCAGCGTCAACGTCAACATCGACGTCGATGCGCTGTCGGCCACCATCTTCTCCTCTTGCCCCGCTTGCTGGCTGTGTTCGTGGTTGGGCTCAGGTTGAAGCCCAAGCGAATGTCCACTCTCGTACTCTCTTCCCCTACCACGAATCGTCCCCGATTCATTGTCTTCCTCGCCGTCGTTTTGATCGTCTCGCTCGCCTCTCAGTCACCCGCTCCTTGATCACCATCCCTTGTCGCTTGTTCCGCAACAACTGCAACTGCTCGTTAGCGCTGGGCTTCGTCGTCACATACAGCTGCAACTGCTTCGTGCTGAACATCGGCGTTGCCACTGCTCTCCTTACTTTCGTCTCCTTCGTCCTGATCGCTGTATGCATCCGCACGCATGCGTCCTTCGCGCCAAAGCTGTTCGTGGTCATCTTGGTTGGTCCGGATCTTCCCCGCGGCGGGATGGTCAGGTCTATCACCCATGTGTTCAACTTCAAACTCCAGAATGTAGCGGCCTGTTCGTGCTCGGTATCTTCGTCGTCGGCACTCTCTAACGGCTTCATCCGGCTGCACCCGTGCGAGGCGCGATCGCGTCGACACCAAGCTGTTGGCTCCACGTCGACCTTGACCGGCAAACACGTAGATTCGCGGTTCTCCCTCTTTTTCGTTGGGCGGACCTCCTTGCTGTCGACGCACGAGTTCATCGTCCGGGTCTCGTGCTGGTCCTCCGGCCTCCGCGTCCTCTGGTAGCTGTAGTGGCGTCCCTATCGCTTCTCCTGCTGTAACTGCTCGTATTCGTCTAGTATCACTGGCTTGTCCGCTCCGCTGTTCATCGGTGTCACTGGTATGGGGCACACGATCTGGTGCAGCGGTCGTATCGCTGGCGGCATCTTCTTCTCGACCGCTGTCTCGCTCCTGCTGAGCTCTGCTGGCTCCGGCGTCTGGATACGCGGCTCGTCTTGCCCTTGTCCTGCTGCCAATACTATCTGCTCCGGTGCCGGGCGTGGTGACGCCTACTCGTTTGGTCTCAGGTTGAAGCCCAAGAGTATGTCCATACCCTTATTATTTGTCGTCAGCGTGAGCGATCGAAACATGTACGAGTTCAAGACGGAGCGATCGCTATGCATGGTAGCAACACACTTTCATTAATTTAGGCTCAACTGCTGCTAATAGGCATATCGTCCCATCCGAAAGAGTCATGCCGGGTTTGATTCTGAGCTTGACTATTGTTGCACTCAGTCTCAGGGCTTCAGAACTCCCGCCGTGTCAATGTGGCTGACGTGCCACAAGGGCATTGTAGAGCACCACTTGGTCCTGAAACTGGCGACGATCTTCACGTGTCCGCCCCACCGCCGCTTGAGGCCGGACAAACTGACCATGCAGCAGCTCACAAGCTCGATTATTGCGTCGGCGTCGCTCATCGTCACCGATGTGCGTGCTCGTGTCTTCGGTGAGAAAACGGGAAGCCTCCCTCGAGACGGTGCAACTGGACAACCGTGAGGTCGAAATGCTGTGTGATCTTCACATGGGTCCTATCGAAAAACAAGCCGATCACCAAAAGCTCCAGCAGAAGCACCACCATGGCGGGAATGGCGTCGGCATCATCGTCGGAAGTTGAAGTCTTGACAATCACTCTTGAGTGCAGTTGATTGGTCAATATTCGCACTCAAATTGGACTGCGAAAATCATTTTCTAACCAAAAAGCTCGCAAAGAAGCCACGATGATCCTCAACCTGAGCGCGCTGCAGCTGCTGTTCCTGCCGCCCGTGCTGCTGCTGGTGTCGGGCCTGGCGCTCTTCAACTTCCAGAACGTCTTCCGGTTCCTCACCATGAGTGCGTCGGCCGCGTATCCTAGTTTGTCATATGGTTTTGACACCCTAACGGCTCCGTTGATCCGCAGACGTCAAGAGCTACATGACGATCCCGGCCGTGCAGACGCTCAAGCCCTGTAAGCAGACAGCGCAGCTGGGTCTGATACCGACCGCCTAGTTGTCAGCCTTGCTAACGGTTTGATGAACTCGTTGTTGCAGATACGGACAAGCTGCGCTACGCTCTGGAGCAAGTGCTCGGTATGTCTGAGATCGCTAGTCTATTGATACACGAAGTGTGGAGTGCTGACTGTGGTTGCTACGTGCAGGCAAGGCGTCTTCGTTCAAGTTCAATGTGTCGCACGTGCTCATGATGGCGGTGGTGATCATGCTGATTGCCATCTACGAGGCTATCCAGAAGGGCAACGAGCTGAAGGAGCAGGAACTCAAGCTGCGCACGAAGAGCAAGCGCGCGTAGACCACCACCAAGTTGTTGCAAGCTTGAGAGGCGTGCAGGCACTCCTGATGAGGATGGTACATTTGCATTAGAGTCGGCAGGAGAGTGCTGATTCTCAATGCGTTCGTGTCCTGTAATGCCATGCACAAAAGTTTTGAAACTTATACTCCCATTACTTAGTCGTGAGCACAAGTGAGCTACCTAGAAAAAAATGAAGTTCACATGCAGCTAAGACGCGGCACTGCCATTGCTGATGCCGCTGCACAATACGCGTCGGTCGGTCCATCATTTCTTGTGCAGACGCTAATACGCACGATCGCACTAGCACTACGCTTCTTCCCTGAAGACGCGCATTCGGTGCCGACGTGCCGATACGGAAGTGGAATGGCAACGTCGAAGATCAGCGCTTAAGCGTACAAGCCATCAATCACCGACTCGTACTTCTCGTACACGATCTTGCGCTTCAGTTTCAGCGTGGGCGTGAGCTCGTTGCCGTTGATGGAGAAGTCGTGGTCCAGCACAGTGTACTTGCCCACGTTTTGCGCACGCGACGTAGCGCGAACGTTGGCGCGCTTCAGGCCAGCGTCCAGGTACGCCTTCACTTTCTCGTCAGCGAGAGCCTCCGAGACGGTCGTAGCCGAGCTGTCGATCTCCTTCATAATATGAAGCGCCTTTTCGTCCAGCGTGTCCGTAGGGTGGCCCTCCTTGTCCACCGTCACGCGTAGCGTGAACAGACACGACAGGAACTTGCGGCGGTCGCCGATCACCATGACGTTCGACAGCAGCGGAAGCTCTTCCTTGATCGTGTCCTCAATAATGACAGGCGCGACGTTCTCGCCGCCGGCAGTGATAATAAGCTCCTTGATACGGCCCGTAATCGTCATGAAACCGTCCTCGTCGATCTTACCGCAGTCACCCGAGTGCAGCCAGCCGTCCTCATCAATCGTATCCTTGGTCTGCTGTTCGCCGTTGAGGTAGCCCATCATAATATTACGGCCACCGAAGATCAACTCGTCCGTGCCGGGAATCACCTTGGTCTCTGAACCGTCAATCGTGCGGCCGCACGTGCTGATCTTCCAGTTGCCCTGCATACTACACGTCTGCGGGCCGCTAGCCTCACTCTGGCCGAAGAACTCGAACACGGGCAGATCCAGCGAACCGAAGTATTCCACGACCTCCCTGCTGATGGGCGCAGCACCGCTAAAGCTGGCAATGCACTGGTCCAGGCCAAGCGCCTCCTTCACACGCATAAGCACAACGGCATTGGCGACGCCGAAACCGCACGGGGCGCCTCCAGAGTTACCGTACTGCGCAAGCGCGGTCTTCTGAGCGGCCTTGTCCTTCGCCCAGGTTGCAATGCGCTTCTTAATGCCCGTAGTCTGGGCCGCGATCGACCACATCTTTTCGGCAATCTTCTCCCACACGCGGGGCACACCGAAGAAGAACGTGGGGCGCACTTCCTTGAGCGTCACACCCAGAGAGCCCTTCAGGGCGTCGGGCTGCGCGAAGTAGATCTGCAGACCGCCACAAATGGGCAGCCAAATGTCGATAAGCTGAGCGGCAACGTGGGACATCGGCAGGTAGCTGACGAGACGGTCGCCGTTGTGCATCTGGTGATTGAAGTTGCGCTTGATCATGCCGACCACGCTCATGATGGTCCAGACCACGTTGTCGTGCGAGATCATGACGGCCTTCGGGTCGCCCGTCGTGCCGGACGTGTAGATGAGCGTGCAGCAGTTGCCAGGCTTCTGTGAGTCCATGATCTCCTTGAGGGTCTCGTCCTTGACGTCCTTGCCGATCTCCATGAAGTCCTCGAAGGTGTAGACAGGCACCGAACTCTGGATACCCTCGGGGATGACGTCGTTCCACAGCACGAGGGCCTTGAGCTTGGGGAGGTTCTTCTGAATGGCCAGGAACTTCTCCAGCTGCTTCATGCCGTCGCAGACGACGACCCCGGTGTCCGAGTGCTTGGCGATGAACTCGCAGGCCTTGGGGTTGTTGGTCGTGTAGATGCCAGCAGCCACGCCGCCGGCAAAGATGGCGCCGACGTCGGCGATGGCCCACTCGGGCGAGTTGAAGCCGATGATGCTCACGCCCTGGTAGCGCTCGAGGCCGACGTGCAGCAGCGACTTGGCGAACTGGCAGCACTTGTCGTAGTACGTCTGGAACGAGTACGACGTCCTGCACAGCGTCGACAAGATACGCACCAGCAAGTGTTAAACAGCTGCGCGTCGCCCCCCTTTCGCCCCTCAAGCGCTCGATCAGTGTGGTACGTACCACTCGCCGTCCTTCTTGAAGTGCAGCGCGTTGGCCGAGCCATACTTGGCCAGCGTGTTCTGGAAGGCCTGCGGGGCCGTGACGGCGGGGCGCGCGCCGGCCCCCGACTCCGTCATGCGGACCTTCACCTCCTCCTCGATCTTCCACGTCTGCGAGCGCGACACACATCAGATCCGAACGTTAGCCGCTGCGCATGTCTCGGGGGCGTCTCGAGGCGGGGGCGGGGGCGTACCGTGTAGCTGGTGGCCATGGTGGGCGCTGCTGTTGTAGTCGCTCACTCGGGGTCGGGGGGTTCTGCGTTGGCTGTCGCAAATTCCGCACTGGGGAGCTGAGAAGACGTCTGGGCGGGCCATACTTGCAGTTTGTATGGTGCAAGTTACTTCCAGGGAAACAGCATTTCGGCCAATCAGCGCCGCTCGACAACGTGTGTGGCCGGGGCGTCTCCGATCCCGGTGGCGTGACGCGGCGCAAAGCCTGCGGGTTTGTTCATGATTGCGCTCCTCGGAAACGCGGCGACATGTGAGTGAGCCGCCCTTGATGGCGCAGGAGAAGAAGGCGAGGAAGCCATGATTACAGCGTCGGCGCTCGAGTCGCAGCCGAGTTTCCAGTCGCTATTATAGGCAGCGCGGAGTCGCTGGGATTTGCACCGTCTAGGAGGGAAAATATGACAGCAGGTCTCAGCAGACGGAGGCCAACCCGGAAGCCGCCGACAAGAGTCAGCGAGAGTGGGTGTGACGCAATCACGGGCAGCGATGAAAAGATACATGCTGCTGAGGAGTTGTACGCTATATAATAGGTCACGATCAACAGCAATTGGATTGCAGACGTTTTCGATAACGCAGGCTAAACGTCAGGATATGCCCGGAGGTAGACGGCGTAAACAATCATCCATGTTATCGCCCTTGGGGAAACCCAGCTTTCGCCGCCATGCCGTCAGGTTGATCAGCGCCGAGTCGCAACTTGTTTAACATTGCATCGGGCACGGGCACGACCCGGTTGCATGCCTGCAAGGCGGGGCCTCGTTATTGCCGCAGGCGCCACCCGCCGTTCAAGATGGCGCGCCGCCGGACCACGACGGTCTCGCTCCCCACACTACGGGGTCTTCAACACAAGTCGGTCGCGGTCCAAGTTGAAGTCTCCGTTGCGGCGCTGGACGTGTACTCGCGCTGGCCTCGCCTTCCTCGCCCTAGGAGCGCTAGTTGCTCTCGGGTGGCGCATTGGCGGCATCAACGCGCGCTGGACTCCATCCAGTCCCACGTGGCCGCGAGGAGGGCAACTCGTGTCAGCCTCGCTTGCAGGAGTCAACATGGCGGATGTTTGGTGCGCTTCAACATTAACCACGACATGTCAGTGCCGCTGATATTGGGGGGAGGGGGGGGGGCTCTCTACACTTCCAGTTCAGTTCGAGAAGAAGCAAGCCCCTCGTCCTTCCATCAGTACGAGCTCGCTACTGCGACGGCAAACACGCTTCACTTGCCCTTGATCGAGTAGGTGCACTTGCCACTCCCGCATGTCGAGATTGCAGCTGCTGGTGTCTGTGGGCATCGTCGCTCTTTGGCTGAAGTGGCTGGAGCGCGCTAAGTACGATCTGATGAAATGGATTGTCCCACCAGTCGACAAACATAAACACGGGAGTCAAGAGCTCAACATGGAGAAAGCGTCCGCGCGGTCGAGCAACCTGCTGGCGGCGCTGTGGCCGTGCCTGTTATACTTCCTGTGCTCGCTGGCCATGAACCTGCTCACGAAGACGCTGATGACGACGTTCCAGTGGCGCTCCGTCTACACGCTGGGCGCCATCCAGAGCCTCTTCACGCTCGCGAGTCTCACGCTGCTGTCGACGACTCAGTTCGTGCTCGCAGTCGTCACGGGCGCCAAGCAGCCGAGCGTCGATGATCCACTGGGGAGCAAACACCGAAGCGTGGCCTACGCGTTGCGTGTGCTGCTGCCTCTGATGGCGCTGCATCTGAGCAACATGCTGCTGGGCTTCGCGAGTCTGCGGGTCGTGAATCTGCCCATGTGCGCAACTTGGCTTTCCTCTGCTCTGTTACAGCTGCTATATATAAGAGACTAATGCTGCGTTGCTGGTGCTTCTTGGGTGCTACTGCAGGTACTTGGTTCTGCGTCGATTGACGACCATCACGGTCATGCTGATCGAGTGGCTTGTGCTGCACAAGGTGCGTTGCCCTGGACGTCATTTCTGATCCTGTGGATGCCGTAACTGATGCTGCTGCGGTGGCGCTGTCTTGTCTCGTTAGGCCATCTCTGGGTCGATCAAGGTGGCGATTCTCGGTGCGAATTTTGAGGCTGAAGGAGTTGTTTTCGTCAAAACCCTCATTTGTCCGTGGCTATCCGCGTTGCTAACTGCTGCAACGTTGATTTCCTGTTGTAGTGAGCTCGGTCGGCAGCCTGATTGCAGGTAGTACGGACGTCATGTCCGACGTGCGTGGGGGCTACACGCTAGTGTTGCTGCAGAACCTCTGCACTGCGATGTCCCTCGCATTCTCCAAAGAAAGCACGTTGACTCCGCGCCAGCTCGTGGTTCTCAACAGCACAGCTGGCGCAGTGTGCTGTTCCGTGCTTGGATTCATCTTTGAACGCGACGAGGTGATGGCATTTCCCCACTTGAGCGACCCGAATTTCATTGCGGGAATGGTGATTATGTGCAGCATGTGTGTGCTCTACCAGTTCTCTGTGCAGCTCTGTACCCTCCACACTTCGGCACTCACAACTTCGGTGACAGGCAACATCAAGGACGTCTTCGCCACTATCGGTGGGTACCTCCTTTTCCCCGACGCACCGACTCATTTTGCAAACTTTGTAGGGGTCGCGCTATCCTTCATCGGCGCGTACTCGTTCTCGTACATCCGCTTTCGCACGCTAGTGGGGCCTTCACCGCCACACCAGAAGCAACTATGATCACGGCGAGCCACAGATGCATGAACTTTTGGCTAATCTCATTTTAGCAGGTTAGAGACTGGTTGTATCAATAAATCATCGTTCACTCCACGGAGCTCTGTGAGCTGACCTCAAAGTGGCTGTCGCTATCGTCGTAGCTGTGCTCTAGTGGCGAAACACCTGCACAAGAAGAAAAAAATAAACGATTAGTGCAAACACTACAACGCAACGCACTCATCGCAAAAGCACTTACACCCGTCACGTGGAGAGGACGTCTGCGATACGTGGTCGACATCTTCATTGGCATCCGCCATCGACACGCTGTCGAAGTCAAAATCCAAACTGCTCGAGCTATCCTGAAGCTGCTCCGGCGGCAAAGACTGAACCTTTCGAGCAACCGCCTTTGTCCGCCTTCCAATAGGTGGTAGCTGGTGGCTCACTGGAAGCACCTGCTGCTGCTGAAGCTGTTGTTGCGTTCGCTGCATTTGCAATTGGGCCTCTCCTTCAATGCGCTGACTTTCTAGAAACGCCTTGAACTGCCGTGAGGCACTTGGAGGTGGGGTTCTGCTGGTGCCCATTTGAGCAGCCAAACTTTTAGGCGCGTCAGCGGGCTGGTCTCCAGCCATCCACGACTTGCGCCGCTCCTCAAAACTCCACTGGGGCCGTTTTCCTTTCTCCACCGCAGCTGCAAAACCCGGCATGTTCTCCATGACATCCGAAAACGTAACCTCGGGACTGGGCGGTGGAACGTGCGACTCCCAATCTGTGTAGTTTGTCAAAGGTTGGCTTGCACGCCAGACCGCAGCCTGGCGAATAGCCTGAGAAAGCGAGCGCATCAGCGTGGCGTTGTCGCTCGTGCCAGCGGCGTGCTCTTCAATCTCGTCCAAAAACATTCGCTTTTGGGCAGCAACACGCGTTGGCGTGGCTTGTCCCTGGGGGATCATGGGCGTCGCCTGGCCTGCCGTAGACGAGTGGTCTCGTGCGTTCGTACCACTGAGGAGGCTGCCCACGATCGTGGTCTGCTCGTCCTCATCGTTTTCGTCGGCATTCCCTTCATCATCAGCTTCGCGCCCTGCATCTTCCTCTTCCTCCTCTTCACTGCTCGATGAGTCCTCGCCTTGGTGGGGGTCAGGAACTCCTGATGTATCCGTAGTTTGCTCGGCAAGTAGCCGACGTAGCAGCAACCGTTTGGATACTTTTTGCTTGAGAAGCGGGCGCATGGCCTTGCGCACACCTTTACTCGACCAAGCCTTCTTGATAGAGTTCTCGTGTTCGCGCGAGAGCATGACAAACTTGCCAATCTTGTCGTCCACGATCTTTTCACCACGATCCAGCTTCCGCAGTACACGCACCAACGTACTCTGAATCGTAGCGATACTGCGGTCAACGTTGGTGTTGTCGATCTTGGGGATAAGATACCGGTCTGCATGCTTGCAAAGATGGCGCTGGATGATGCGGATGTTGTCGAAGTGCTTAATGTACTTGTTCTCCTGCGGGTCGATGGTCATGTGCCGCGCGCGCACGGCGAACCGCTCGCGGTGCTTGTTCTCGTTGCTGATGTAAATCACGAAAGGTACACAAGTCGGGTGCTTTTTCACAAGCGTCAGCAGGTCATCCGTGTTTAGATGCACTCCCTCCACAACCAGCGACTGCCTGCGCTCTTCAAACATCGTAAGGACACGGTCGAGCTTCTCCAGCACGAGATCCGACTGCATCTTGTACCCCTTCAGCACCATCTTCTTATGCAGCCTGGCAGCCGACATATCCTCTCGGTCTCCCTGAATGGCCGCGACCATTTCCGGGGACAAGGCGTCTCCAGCTTGGTACGTGGACACGAACGCGCACGGGTTCTCCCCCTTCGACGTGAACGATCTCAGCACATGACGGACCGAGTCCGTAGGCAGCACTGTCGTAAGTCTCAATCTGGCCGCCAACAACGACGCCAACGTGGACTTTCCCGTGCCAGAAGTGCCCCCTAGCAGCACGGCGAAGCTCTGGTTCCTCTGCGTGATCTCTTTGGCCACTTCAAAATCCAGCAGATGGTGCGGCTTGACGTAGTCCAGTCTCGCCAGCGACGAGTAGATGCACTGGTGCAACAGGTGCCAGGGTAGAGCAACGGGGAGCTCCTGCTCCTGTTCCTTCCTCTCCAGATCCTCCTCGTCCCGTTCCTCGTCGCTGTTGTTGCTGAACAGACTTCCGCTGCTGCCGTTGCTCTCCCTGGACAGGTGCTTGTGGAAAACGGCGAAGACCCCCCGCGTGACGGTGACGGCGTCCTTGGGTCTGCAGCCCATGAGCATGAGCGTCTCCTGCAGGCGGTAGCGCGTGAAGCGCTCGCGCTGGCCCTGGCGCTTGACGTGCAGCAGCTCCATGGGGTCGGAGCCGTCAGCCTCCGTCTCCACGGCGTCCATGGCGACCGACGGCGCGGATTTCTCGGGTGGCGACAGCGGCGAGTGTACGGGCACGTACTGGGGCGCTACGGGTCTCAGCGCGGGGGCGTGGCCGATCACTTTGGCGGGTCGTTTCCCGGATGGAAAATGGTTTGCCGAGCGCAGCTGAGCTGGTTAAACGCAGACGCACCTGAAGTGAAGCGGTCGACTCGACTAAGTGCGAGTGATGCGAGCAATCGGTGCAATTTCCGGCACGGTGTGTGGCTGACTAAGTTGATGATGGGGTGCAAAGGTTTGGCTGATGGGTTTGGAGAATACCTACACGGGAGGTCAGTGCTCGACTACATGAGGGACACACCGCGCAGAGAAGGGGGAAACTTGACTGGCATTCCGACCATGATGAGAAGCCCTTGGGCTTTGCGCGTGGATGTGAACGCGCCATGCGTGAGTGAACCAGCGGGACAATTGGGGCTCGGCACGCAGCACTTGGGAGGTTGATCCGTGTGTACCACACCAACCTACAGTACGCTGTCCGCCCCGTTCTGTCCCCTTTACCGCCCCATCAACGCGCCGCATCCTGGTCGCCATCGGCCAACCGCACAGCGAGCCGAGCCAGCGCCAAACCAGCTCCCACGGGTAACGTCATTTCGCGCGCGCACGCTCTCTGCTTCGCGGCGACGGAGGCAGGTGCGCGCGGCACCCCTCACTTCGCGCGAGGACAGAGATCCGCCCGTCCGAGAACCATGTCCCGTTTCTAGCGGCCGATACCGGTTTTGCTCTAGTTCTACCGCTGGAACGTCCCGCAGCGACAGCGCCATAGTAAAGCTCAGTATCTCGCCCGACCTTCGTGGCGTCGTGCGCACGCAGAGGAACCCCCCGCCATCTCCAGGCTCCCAAGCTCCAGGCTCCGACAGCCCACAGTAACAGAGTATCAAGTCTCGGCGGCCATGGCGAGCAAGCGCCTGGACGCCGTCAAGCTGGCCAAGAGCTCGCGCTGGGACGAGCTGCGCCGCCTCGTGGACGCCGAGCCGGCCACGGCGCAGCAGGTGGACTCGTACGGCATGCTGCCGCTGCATTGGGCGTGCACGGAGCCGCAGTCCATCGGCGAGGGCGTGCTGCTGGCGCTGCTCAAGGCCTTCCCCGTGGGCGCGCGCGCGCCCAACACGGCCGAGATGCTGCCGCTACAGATCGCCATCAAGGCCCAGGCGCGCATCGAGTGGCTGCAGGCGCTGCTGGCCTCGTACCCGGACGCCGTGCTCAAGAAGGCGCCCACGGGCGAGAACGCCGTGCAGCTCGCGCGCAAGGCCGCGCTGCCCAGCCGCAGCGTCAAGCTGCTCGAGGAGATGTACCACCACGTGTGCGCCAAGGAGGGGCTGCCCGACCAGCTGGCCATGGAGGAGCAGGAGGCCAAGCTGCAGCAGGAAAGTCAGCAGGAGCAGGGGGAGGGAGGCAGAGGAGGAGGAGGAGAAGATGAGGGACAGCTCCGACCCTCCGAGAGGTTCCAGGCCATCGCTGGAGACCTGCCCGTGCCCCAGCAGGTCAGCGGCGTGCAGTACGGACAGCGGCAGCGCAGACTCAGCAGCACGGCCTCGCTCAAGCTACGATCTTTCTCGGACAACGACTTTTACGCACAACAAATGAATGTGACGCTGGGCGCGCCGAATGCAGCGGCCGCGCCCAGTCCCTGGTCCCCGCGCAGGACGACCGAGAGCTCGAGGCCGCAGTCCATTGCATCGCAGAGACCGTCGACGCCTGCGAGGGGGGGGGTCTCCCTGCCGCCGCGCTGGATGAACGCCCCGAGCTGCAGTATTTGCGCACAGAAGTTTGGTACGTTCAAGAAGCGACACCACTGCCGCAATTGCGGACAGTCCATCTGCCGCGACCACTCGGCGCGCGAGCGCATGAAACTGCCGCACTACGGACTCAGCGACCGCCACCGTGTTTGCGTGGTGTGCCACGACATGCTGCGCAATGCTAGCCGCCAGGCGCGGCAGCAACAAATTACGATGCAGGCTGCACAGCGTGCGGGTCAGCAGACGCGTATTAGCCAGGCGGTGGGTGGCGATGCACGTCGCTCGGATGAAGCGCAGCGCTCTCCACCGAGCATGCTGGAACGTCACGTGTCAGCACCTGCGCGCGCATCGAACTCCGCCGCTGGACCGTACAAGGTTGGCAATGACGTCGCAATTAACCAACAGGTTGCGCACTTGCAGAAGCAGGTTTCGCAGCTAATGGAGCAGAAGCAGCAGGCTGAGATGCAACTGCGTGCGCAGGCTGAAATGCTGAGTGACCCGGATCGCCTCACGAACGGCTCTCGCGGTAGCAACACGAGTGGCGGCAGTGGTGCTGGAAGCATGCCGATGTCTCGCGACCGCCAAAATTCGCTCCCGATGCAGATGCGCACAGGCTCTACAGCATCTGCACCACCCAATGTAGTCCCAGTGGCCAGCCCTGGAATTGCAATGTATCGCTCTACCGGTCAGCTGCTGAACAGAACGCAGAGCGCAGGCAGTTTCCGACCGACACGCGAGATAGATATCGACAGCCCCAACTTTGGCGACGATGCCCATCCGGAACAGCCTCAGCAGCAGCCATCCCGATCCAACTCAACTGCAGGAAACCCCGCGCTGCAGAGAACAACACGGCTGCAGGACGCACTAAACACAATCGCCGCTGTAGATTCCACGTACGACGACATTGAAGGATCGGACTCGGACTCTGACATCGAGGGACGGCAGACTGATATTGGCGACCTCCACGATGCTGAGGCAGACGCCGAGGCTGATGTTGACAACGTTGCAAGGGAGTACCTTGTTGATGAGGAAGACGATGACGACGACGATGAGGAGGAAGCGGTGGTGGAAGCGGCAAAGGCCGCAAGTGCTGTGGCGCAGGACGAAGTCGAGGCCGAAGCGGAAGCGGAAGCTGAGAGCGAGGACGATGTTGGCAGCGACACATTGCCGGAAGTTGACGTGCTGGTAAGCCTTGGACACGTCATGATGGAGAAGGGCAGTGTGAGCGCAGCCGTGCAGGCTTTCACGCGTGCCGTCGAGATCCGACCGGACGACCCCGCCCTCCATTCGCTGCTTGGCCGGGCCTACTACGCTGACGAGAACTTGGAGGATGCTGTGGCTTCCATCACAAAGTCACTGGAGTTGGAGCCGTCGGCCACGAACTCCACACTGCTGGGCAAGATCCTCTTCGAGAAGGGCGACCACGAGAAGGCTATCGCGGCCTACCAGCAATCCCTGGACATGCAGAAGTAAGATGAGTAGGTAGGTAGATGTGTGAGCAGGACCGTAGCAGAGATTTCAGACCGATAGGCGATAACCGTAGAGCAGTTGTAAGTTCTTTCTAATCATCGTGGGGCAGTGTGTGACGAGTATCCATATCGCAACGGTTCCGACATCCCTACATTTTCCGACAGTTGGGATGATGATACAGTAAATACGTGGGACACATAACCCTATCCAAATTCATTATTCAAATTAATAGGATAGGGACATGAGTCAGTGGCAGTGGCGGGCAGGCCTTCACAAATATGGGTCAGACCACCTAGCACATATTGAAGCCTTACATGGCCAGCTATAGAATTCAGATATGGGAATATGGGNGGGGGGGGGGGGGAGGCATGGCGAGCAGCGGCATCACCGACGGCGGCACCACGTACAGCGGCAGCACGTACATTGGCATGACGGGCTGTTGCATGACGGACAACGGCATGACCGACGACAGCACCAAGGGCGGCAGCACGACAGACGCTAGCATGGCGGACAGGGTGCTGCAGCAGCACCAAGGTAACAGCAGCACCGAGGAAGCAGCAGCACCAAGGAAGATGGCGGCACTAAGCACAGCGGCATGACGGACGACGACACAAGCGACTTGTGGGGCCGCTGACAGCGCGGGGGGGGGGGC
>LGTU01000930.1:0-14631 GCA_001314425.1 Phytophthora pluvialis | reverse complement strand
GGCCAGGGGCGTCGATGACTGTGAAGAAGTACTTGGGGGACTCGAACTTCCACAGCGCAATGTCGATCGTGATACCGCGCTCGCGCTCGGCCTTCAGGTTGTCCAGCACCCACGCGTACTTGAACGAGGTCTTGCCGAGCTCGGCAGCCTCCTTCTCGAACTTCTCGATGGTACGCTTGTCAATGCCGCCGCACTTGTAGATCAGGTGACCCGTGGTGGTCGACTTGCCGGCGTCGACGTGGCCGATCACGACCAGCGAGATGTGAACCTTTTCCTTGCCCATGGTTGAGTTATCTGGCCATCGTAACAACGACACAAAAGGTGAGCAAAGCGGCTATGGGTTGATCAATCCTCGTGGACCGGGGCCTAGTGTACCTTCTTCTCCGCAGAATGGATAATGATCGCGGCGGAGGGGGGCGGGAGGGCCCATCGCGCGAATGGATGGCGCAGGGACGTTTTGACATATTTCCCTTTTAGACCGAGGTTATACGACTTTTAGCCAATTACAGAGCCCTATTGGATGCTTTGTTTCCCCTTTTTACGGAAGATAAAAACCTTTCCAAGATTGTATGTGCGGAACGGCCAGAAAACAACCTGTTGCCATTCACCATGTTGCCCTTACCTCCATTACGTTGTTGCCCAAGCTTCTTGCACGTATCCAAGTTTATTATATGGCAGATATTCTATTAATATATACTCGCAATTTCTCTGCTGCTGTTGCTATGCGTCCGCGACCTGGAGCTTCATGCTGCCGCCGACGCACTCGCTGCTGTCGACGGCCAGGTCGAGCTCGAAGATGGGCGCGGCGCTGCACGCTGCGTCCGTGAACAGCTTGAACGAGGGCGAGCCGCCGTCCCAGTCGACTTGGAAGCTGGCGCCAGCGTCGACCGTCGGGTGGCAGGCGCTGTCGATGCGGTAGGCGGCGACGCCCTCGAGGCCGTCGCAGTTGGTGTCGGGGCGATGAACCTCCACGAGGACGTACGCGGAGCCGCCGAACGCCGTGGCTGCGAACTCGTGCGGGTCGTTCGTGCAGCCTGCCGAGGCGAAGATCCCCAGCTCCTGCGCTTCCAAGGAGCAGTCGGTGTCGGCCGAGACTGAGCTGCAGTCCGCCGTGGGCGTGAACACGATTTGGAGCGGGGCGCCAGAGCACGACGCGTCGTCGTAGACTTGGACAGCCGTCATGTTGGTCGCCAGCGCGGCGGCCGAAGCGGAGGCTGCGAGCAGCACAGCAGTGCACGCGCCGAGAACGCGAGATCGGCTGAGCTTCATAGTGCGTAGATGGGTCTTGTTTGACACTTGGGGGCTGAGGAAGCAAGTTGCTGTCTGTGAGCCACCAACCTCCAAAGAGGCTGAGCTTGTCGAGCGACGCTATGCAGTCACGAGGACGAAGTCCAAACTCACCCTCTCATCCTCCAGGACTTTGGGCTGCAAGCTATGTCGGCTATTCTTGGTATAGTTCGGGGTATTGGCCGAGGCAATTTAGTCGCCACGATCCCATTCGACACGCGATGGTGTGCGGCCATCGTGTCTCTGGTACTGGTTCGCGCTCGACAAAGATTCATGTATTAGTGCTAAGGACGTCGAGGGGAGGCGTCCTGCTGACAAAATGCAGCAAAGCAGTAAAGCTAGTTAGCTTCCTTCCCAGCACCCAACCCGATGTAGCCCTTGTCGGGCGTCATGGGGACACCAATAATGGTTTTATATTCCTGGGCGATGAAGAGCCACCTCAATTGTAGGATCATTTGAGCGAGCGGCTCTTGAGAATCGAGGAACCGCATCAACTGCATTGAAAGAAATGGATGAGCAGGTCGACGAAGGCGAAGTTGGCGTGCTGGGGGAGGGCGAGGAGGCTCCAAACGTGGCAGTCGACGAACAGGACGGCGGCCAAGTCTCTGGCGAAGACGAAGCAAGTGACAACGCGGACTACGAGATCGACTTACCAGGTGGGGGCGATATCGAGGAGGAAAGCTCCGACACGCCAAAGGATCAAGATCCGGAGAATGGACAAGGCGAACAGGAGGAGCCGGAGCACGAGCTGTCGGCTCTGGAAGCTGAAATCGCTCGAGTTCTCGACGACGGGTGTACGGAGGTACAGCACAACCTTGCCGATCATTTGCTGACGCAGAAGAATCGACTGGTGAAGTGTGAACAGCGAGTGCAGCTCGTACTCGAGCAACGCCGAGAATTTCACGAAAAGCATGAGCAGGTGCTGGCTCAACGTAAGCTCGAGCGTGACAAGCTGCAAACGCAAGTCGAGTCACTGGAAGAGACGCTGCGGCGAGAGCGAGAAGAGCGGGCGGAGGAAAGAGAGTGGATTGCAGGGCTTTGGCCGGACAACGTGCCACTGCCAACGCTTCTAGTGCCGATCAAGAAGGCTGTTGACGCTCGTCGTGACCTTGACAAGTTAGAGAATGCTACTGCAGAACCGGTAATGCTTGTGAAAGATCTGACGGATGCCCAGGAGCGTAAACGTTTACAGGCACTGATGACCAAGCGAATTGAACGGGAGCGTGTTCGACAGCAACTTGAAGCGGCTTCACATTGGAAGCTGGTGATGCCAGAAAACCCAGAAGATGGCGACGGCCAGATGTCGTACTTCACGAATATACACACAGGTATGAGCGTTTGGGATGTCCCTGTGGCCATGGTTTTCGAAGCACCACCCGGCTGGAACATGGCCACGATGGACTGGGAAGGAGGCTACGGACTGGAGAATTTCTACCCCGAGGCTCAGAGGCAAGCTAACCAACAAAACAGCTTGTCAGATCATGGAAACGAAGATGAAAAGACAAAATTAAGCAAAGAAGACGAAGAGGATGAAGAAGAAGAGGGCGGTGACGACGTACTGATGGACCCCATGCCAGCACGCGAGCGGTTTGAAGAGGAGTTGAGGCGATACGAACAATTGCAGGCGGAAGTCGAGCAAAGTGCCGCCAAGCAACGCTCACTTGCTATGGAGGTGTTGACAGCTCAACGCGAGCTGTTCGAACGGGAGCAGGAGATTCTGAAGGAGGAAGACGCTGTGGTGATTGTCGTGGAACGTAAGCGACGAATTGCCGAGAAAGAGGAGCAGGCGGCAGCGAAAGCCAAGGCCGAGGCAGCGCAGCGCAAGGCTCAACAGGCCAGCACTGGTAAAGCGAGCGTGCCCGTGTTTGCACGTGACTCGGTAGCTAAAAAGGGGCTAACCCTCGCTGCCGACGACCAAGTATTTGAGCAAGAGCTTCGCGACTTTGCAGTCGAGCAGCGAGTTAACCGATTGTATCTATCCATGCCGTTGACTCGAGACCTGCGAGTACGAGAACGACATCGACTAGAACCCGAGTTCGTACACATGAAGCACGTGGAGTCGCGTGTGTTAGAAGCAGAAAAACTTGAGTTTGATCTACTCGAGAAGAGTGCTCTTAGTCACGAGGAGGCTGCCGCCAAAGCTTCCGAATTGCGAGAGCTCTGCGAACAGATTCGGGAGCAGCAAAAGAGCGTCGAGGAGGAACTTGCCACTGTGGAGGCCTCGATTGCCAAGTTGGAAGCAGCAGCCGTGCCACCTCCAGAGCAGCCACGACCAACGGAAGAGGAGCTCGAACGAGCTGCTCGAAGGTACTTGACGGTGGATCCACGTCCTGATGAGGAGGGAGACGAGATCAGAGATGATGGCACTGCGGAGGCAGACTCAGCCACAGTCAAGGACACTGAAGGTGCGAAAGATGGAGTTGAGATCGCGCCGAAAGCCGAAGTAGCCGCTGCACCAGAACCTGAAAAGGTGGTTGCAGCCCCTCCTCCCGTCACTACTAAACCCGCTGAAGTTCCAGGCGTCCACGGTGATGATGCACGGATGCAGCTGGATGAATCCGAGCTGCGCGAGTTGAAATCGTTCACTGACGCGGAATTGGCATGGCGACAATGGGATAAGACTGAGAAGACTCGTAACACGAAGCTGAACAATCTCTCGGACCGACGGGTGCTATTGACAACGTCACAGAAGCAGCTAGCGGTGGACTTGGCGCTGTACGAAGACGCAGATGCTCCGTTCTTCGAGCGTCTGAGAGACTTGGAGAAGGCAGCAAACACGCGCATGTGGGATTTGCAAGCCCAAACTCAAGTGGTTCGAGCTCGGTTCGTGGTGGAGCGTGCAGCCTGTGAAGAATCGGTCTTTCAAATGCGTGACCGGCTTAAGGAGCTGCAGCAGCAGCTTGAAGACGCTTGCGCTTTGCCCTTGCAAGCTATTCACCCTCTGGAGCGTATTCAACTCGAGGCCAAAGCCGAAAAGCTTGCTGAGTCCTTGAAGAAGCAGGAAGCTGAGCTGCAAGCAAGATATGCCAAAGAGGAGGATGCAAAAGCTTTATTGGTATCGCTAGAGCTGCGTTCATGTGCCTACGCAGATGCAAAGCTGCAAGAAGAGACCAAGTTGTTTGCAGAGAAGCAAGCACTGTGGGATCTCAATTTTGCCCTCGTGGACGAGCTGCAGAGCTGTCGACAGACTATTGAGCGGCTCTACTTGCTGATGGAGCAGAAAGAAGACGGCGAAAAGGACCAGACGCAGGAGAATAATGAGGAGGGCCAAGACGCACAAGTGATTCCTCTAGAGGGTAGCCCTGAAGATGCAGATGAAGGTGGAGAAGCTTCACCCAGAGAGCTGTACGAGGAAAACGCTCGTGTATTTGAGACCAAGCTTCAGTATCTGCAGCAAGTGCGACAGTTCTTGCTCATGTGCTACGACCGCGAAGATCGTTGGCGCGTGTTGGCTGCCAGTGCCCTCGTCAAAGACATAACTTCAGATGAATGGATGATTAGCATGCAGTTGTCACGGCAGGAAGACTCGATGGCACTGCTTCAAACCCAACATGAAGAGCAGCAGCAGATACTCCAACGCCAGATCAAGTTGCTGACGAAAGTCAAAGCCGCATTGCAAGCGCAGGTGGAGGAAGTGAACGGGAGAAGCCGCCGGCTGCAAAGTGACTACCAAGCAGCTAGCGAAAGCGTTCGTCTGCAGACGCAGGAGGTCATCAAAGCTCTTCGTAGCGAGACTGAGGAGCACAAAGCTGTCCTTGAGAAAGAGAAGATTAAATTCCGCCTGGATCGAGAGCAGCTCATTCGCGAGCATGACGTCATTCGGGAGGAACTCGAGAAGCGATTGCAAGAGCTGAACGACGTGATCGATATGCAGACGCATTGGCTGACGGCGGCCAAGCGGGAGCTACATGCACAGCGAGTTGCCAACGAGGAACTGTTGAAGGCGTACCAGTCGCTTGAAAAGCGCCGTGCTACCGAGGTGAACGACATGCGCTTCCGCATCTCGGCACAGATCAAGAAGATCAACAACATTGAGATGTGGAACCTCTCGATGAAGATTTCAGCCAAGGAGGCTCACACCGACTTCATCAACATGCAAAAGGAAATGGCAAAGCAGCAGCAGCAACACAAGCAACTTCAACGTGGCTTGCGACTTCTCAATTGGCGTCATCGCGTGGCAGCGCAGACAATTCTCACGGACGTCAACTTGCTCTTCTCCTTCTTTGCTGACGGACTCGAAATCCTCGCCGGAGCCACGCCAGAGATCAACGATGCACTCCGGGAAAATGCCGGCATCGAAGTGCTAGCTGCTCTTGCGAGGCATTCTAGTCAACAGTCGGTACGAGCGATCTGTGCTCGTGCCCTTGGTCTGCTTTCTTGGAATGCCAATGCCACGGCTCGATCGCTGGGGTGGAAGGCGAAGATGAAGTGGTTCCAGTGGGTGAAAGCCCATTCCAACGCGGTACTGGACAAGTTGAAGGCGTCGAATACACCATTTGATGCTGTCGCCGAAGAAGACGCGACCGAGATGAATTGGCTGGCTGACCCCAGCGCACCTATCGACGACATCTCTGGGGAGAGTGACCATGACCTCAGCTCTAAAGGAGGAAAAGCGAAGGCCAAGAAGCTGCTGTTCGCCACAACGTGGCAGAAGTTTAACGACAAAACGTTCCCCGACGCCAACGTGGCCAACCAGCAGCACATGGGACTCTCGTCGAACGTGCTTCAGACCATTTTGGATCTATGCAGATCCCCTGAGACGGACAAGCTGGTCAAGTGCAACTCCTTGCACTCGTTAGCGTTAATCGTGCGGAGCTCGCGAAATACTTCGATCATCGGGCGATTGGATGGAAGCGTTGCGCTGCTTGTTAACATGTTGGAACCAAAGCCGGACGTGGGTAGCGAGGAAGATCCGCAAGTTATTCGCCACGTGGTCCAATCCCTCGCAAACTTGGCCTTCCGGAATGCCTTCAACCAGCAGGCCATCTTCGCAGAGGGGGGCATACCCTTACTACTTCGCCTCTGTCACAGGACCGTGAGCTCGAGCGACCCGCTGGATGCGGATGTGGATTTGACATTGGCAACTACCCAAGCGCTTTCCCACCTCTCACACGACCATGTGCTCTCGTGCCAGGCGATCGTAGAATCTCGCGGAGTCTCGATCCTTACACAGCTGTGTAATTCGCCGAGGATTTATGATGCCATCGACTTGGAGGTCTACGAACTTATTCAGACGTACGCTTCGCAAGTCATTGCCAATGTGATCACGCTGCTGGACAAAGAGGATAGCGAAAGTGACCAGCGCTCGTACCACATTGCAGATTTCATTCTCGAAGAGCAGACACAGCTGTCAGGGTACTCGAGTGGGGTCGGTCTTACTCGAAGAAAACTCGAAAACGACAATCAGGAGCAGCACAAGGAAGAGCAAAGGCCACACCAACCTCAAAAATACGCGGGCGTTGCTACGTTTGTGCTGATGTGTGCTTCGTGCAATCGCAACGTAGCATTTCATGGTGCAGTTGTGCTCGGTAGCATTGCGCAGCATGATGCCATCCGAGGAGCGATCGGGGCAGCCAGCGGGATGGATGCACTTTTCTTACTTGCAGCTCGGACCGATGACTTACAAATGGTAACACAGGCCACCTGGGCTTTGGCACACCTCACGTGGAACCGCGACAATCAATATCGAGTTGCTCGCTATATTGACCACCTCTACCAGCTCTGCACTATGGGCTCTGGTGGCACAAGCTCCATCTCGCTCAACCAACAGGAAGCTGATCAACATGAGAGCGACGACGGAGAGACTCAACCTGAAGACCCCGCTGCAATGCTGGAGCGCAGGCAGCAGGACGAACAGCTCATGACGCAGATTCGCGAGCACGGTCTGTGCATCCTGGCGAACTCGCTCTTCTACAACGACGCCAATCGCCAGCTAGTAGCGTCGCGCACAGAATGGATGCAGCTTCTTGCTCGCAATGCCCTCGGTGCCGACGGTGCCACGTTGGAGAACTCAGCACGTGCGTTGTGTTCACTTTCGTACAGCGATTCGATCGCTTTGCAGATGGGGTCAGCGATTCTCGTCGATGTACCAAGCAAAAGTGGAGCTACCGGTAGCAGGAACGGAAAGGGGAGCACACCAGCACCAACCTCAAAAATGAACGGGCTCCACATATTCATCCGGCTCTGCGGTCGAGTGGGGCATGCGGCAGTGCAGCAGCACGGGCTCTTCGGTGTCATCAACATGTGCCTCCACGATTCCAACAAGACCCGAATGCTCGAGATCCCTCACGGAATTGACGCCTTGGTGAACCTCAGCGGGCACACAAACAAAGACCTGTGCGACCCCGCACTTGAAGCATTGGAGCTGCTGGCCGACATGCGTCAACTCAAACAAGATCACGGAATTTCCTCCGCTCAATCATTCGAGTCCGTGGGCATGAAGAAGCTCATCGCGCTGCTCTCCGAAGCAACCAACCCGTCTCTCGTTGCAATGATCAGCGATGCCATCGCTGATGAAGTCTGGAAACGACCAAGTGCTCAGGTTCGGCTTCGAAACGAGCACGGGCTCGAAAAGTTGCTCGAAATCTGTGCAAAGGCATCGCCACTGTTCCCTGCTGCTACCTCTGAGAGTGCTCCTGTTGCAGCCGCTGAAATCGAGCGTCGGGTGCGGATTTCCTGCTTGTGGGCATTGCGGAATACTGTGGCGAACAACGTTCGCAATCAGGACCTCGTAGGTGCCTTGGGTGGCGTCCAGCAGCTCGTCAGCGTGTTCGATCGCGAACGACAGAGTGAAGAAGTGGTGGAAGCTTTACTAGCTGCGCTGGTCGCTGTGGTCTTGAAGCACCCTCGGAACAGCCAGCAGCTCGTGCAATTCGGACTCGACATGCTCATCGGCCTGGCTGATGGCAACGAAGACGGCGACAGACTGGAAGAAGACTGGCGCAGCAAAGACCGTGGCGTTGTTCTACCTCCTGTAAACTCTTCAACTCGTCCGACAGCAGTGTCACCATCGAAGCTTGGCATAGGAACCTTCAAGTTCGCCACCAAGAGTGCTGAAAAGCAGCTTGAAAACGCCACACTCGCTCGAGAGCTTCTGCACTTGGTAGCGATGTACAACACCCGGGAAGACACCGCCGCAGCTCCAGCATCTCCAGACGCGAAGGCCAGGAGGATGCAGCAGCTGCATTCATCCTCGTCGTCGGCATCTCCAGTGCACAGACGCTAACGTTAGCCCAGTTTTAACGCCCTGGCCACGCACGGCACCAAGCAGCCAAGATTCAGAGGCCTATCCACGACCGCATCATCATCAGCTCCGTTGATCCAGCACAAGCGCCACGGCAACGAACAGGTTTGAATGAAGATGATCTACACGTCGTGTTACGCATATTCGGTTGCTGCACAAATACTGCTTAATCTTGCTGCTGATGCCTTTCCTTCCGACACAGGCCAACTCCGTATCCGTAACAATGGCCCTTGCTGCTGCGACGAAAAATACTTAGTTGTGCATGGTCTCCAGGTACTCCTTGCACTCCACCAGCTCCTGCTCCCGGCGGGCCTTCGACCAGCCGAGCAGCTCGCCCATCATGTGCACCACACGCGGCATCAGCTCCATGCCCACACCGCTGTCGATGAAAGCCAGACGCATACGGCGGCCAAGGATGTCGGTCGCCTTCTGGGCGTACTCCTGTCGGACGGCAAACACGACCTCAGCTTCCAGGTACGGGTACTTCGGGTGCAGGCGACGTGGGTGGTCGCTGCGCTTGCGGTTCAGGAAGCCGTCCTGCTCGATCTCGGCGACCTGCAGAGCGCGGGTGCCGTAGTTGCGCATCAGGTGCTCGGCGATGTCCTTGTCCATGTTGTAGTTCTCACGCAGGGTGACCGTGATCTTGTCGAACTTCTTGTTGCACACCTCGCCAATGCGGTCAGCGCCGATGATGCCCACGTCCTTGGTCTTGCACGGCGAAGCCTTGGCCTGGATCTCCGGAACGGTCTCCACCAGCTTGTCAATCGCGTCCTGGGCCATGCGACGGTACGTGGTCCATTTGCCGCCAGCAATCGTCACCATGTTCGAGTCCGACACCTCGACAACGTGCTCACGGGAGATCTTGGCGGTTGAGCCATCGGCGTGACGCGGGTCCTTGACCAGCGGGCGGATGCCCGACCAGGCCGACTTGATGTCGTTGCGCGTGACGTCCTTGGCCAGGTAGCGGTTGGCCTCATCGATGATGAAGTCCACCTCCTCCTTGGTGGGCGACGGCAGCATCGTGATCTCGGACTGCGAGTCGGTCGTGCCGGCAAGCGTTCCGTTCTCCCACGGGAGGAAGAAGAGCACACGGCCGTCGCTCGTCTTGGGCACAATGAGACCCATGCGGTTGGGGCTGAAGTGGTCGGGAAGCACCGTGTGCACGCCAGCAGCAGGCACGCAGATCTTTTCCTTCTTGGGGTCGTCCATTTGACGGAGCGCGTCCGTGAACGGGCCCGTGGCGTTGACAACGGCATGAGCCTTGACGTCCCATTCCTCACCGGTGAGGGTGTCCTTGACGTGGGCGCCACGCACCTTGCCCTCGTCGTCCTTGATCAGGCTCACCACCTTCACGTAGTTGGTGACCGTAGCGCCGTTCTGGGTGGCCGTCAGGGCGATGGACACGTTCATGCGGGTGTCGTTCATCTGGCCGTCGTAGTAGACGATGGCGCCCTTGAGGCCCTCCTTGCGGAGCATGGGGAACTGGAACATGGCCTCCTCAGCGTTGATGTAGTAGCTGCCAGGCACGAAGCGCTTGCTTCCAGCCACCACGTCGTAGGCCTTGGCGCCCACCCACATGTACGGTACCTCCCACCACTTGTAGATGGGGATCATGATGGGCAGCGGGCGGTTCATGTACGGCGCGGCCGAGAGGAAGAAGGAGCGCTCCTCCAGCGCCTCGTTCACCAGCTTGAAGGCCGAGTAGTCCAGCTTCATGAAGGCCGTCTCCAGGTAGCGGATGCCGCCGTGGATGAGCTTCGTGGAGCGGCCCGATGTGCCGGCCGCGAAGTCGCTGGCCTCCACGACGGCCGTGTTGAGGCCGCGCGTGGCCGCGTCCAGCGCGCAGCCGGAGCCCGTGGCGCCGCCGCCGATCACCAGCACGTCGAAGTGCTCCTTCTTGAGGCGCTCCAGCTGCGCGGCGCGCGACGGCGTCTCGTACGGGATGATGGTCGAGCCGTCCTCGCACTTGATGGGTGCCACGAGGCGCTGCGGCTCCTTGGCCGACACGATGGCGGCGCCTGAGAGGCCCGAGACGCCGACGACGCCCGCGCCCATGAGCGCCACGCGCTTGGAGGCTCGGCGGAACGCAAAGGACGCCATGCTGCCAGGAGTGATGGTCGGATAGGATCGGGGGCGAGGCTGACGTTGACGTGCGCTCGAGCCGGCAAAATGCGAAGTGAGACCGCCGAAACTAGCCAAGCAAGATGCACGCGCTCCGATTGGCTGAAATGAAGCCATCCGACCGCCATGATTGGCCGGATGCGTGTCGGTGAAAAGCGTTAAATGTGAGCAAGCAAGCTGCCGGTAGCGCGTAGACAAGCGCGTGAGGCTGTTGACGGCGGAGGCGTCCACACGTCGGGCTCCAGCGCGTTCGTCGCCAGTCAGTCGTGGCGACCTCAATCGGTGCCAGCCTTACAAAGCAAAGGTATCTTCGTCGCGGCATACATTTCCCAAGATAAACCGCGTTTCTAAAGCAAGTTGAAGCGTACTGTAAATAGAACCGTCCACACGCGTCCACCTCGTAAAGTGACCCCCGATCGTAGGCGATGAGTGATTGCAGTTTGCGCTGGAGCGCGCATGTAATTGACGTTGCTCCGTTTACTCCGCAGGTTGTGCCCTGCCGATGATCGCCGACCGGTGGTCCCGTTGAAAACATCCAAGGGGAGCAAGTGTTGGCGCTGCGTTGGACTCGGCAAGAAGCTGCTGTCCTCGTCCGAAGAGAATACAGCGATGTTTTGCTGGTGTTTGACGACAAACGGCATTGCGGCGTCATTGCACTCGCTGGACCGACTGTTTTCCGTCGCTCCAAGCCAAGTTCACGAATCAACGCGATGCAAGCGAGCGTGATGCACGAGCATAGAGAGGGGCTGTCGTGGCCTGCGTGAAGCGGAAGATTTTGACTTCAAGTGGTGTTCCCTAAACCGTCTTCGTCAGTGAGCAGTCCCTGCAGTATGCACTACCAGTGGCGTGACCGTGACCGTGCTGCAGTTGGCGGTCAAGGTAGAGCTATATCGGCGACGGCATGCGAACACCGAATGGTCGCTTCAGCTGCGACCATTCGGAGCGACAGCGGAATCCTGCCAGCGTGGACGATGCTAGGACGTCGCCATTGCGTGCTGCTCGCGACGTTGGTGCTTTGCTGCTGCTTTCTGACCGAAGTACAAGGAGCGTGTCCATCCAAGTGCAATCGCCACGGCACCTGCGGAAGCGACAACACGCGAGTGAACGCGAGAGCTTTCGTTTCCATTTTTTCAATTTCTAACTTGCTTGTCCTGCTTTCTAGATGCACGTGCTTCCCAGGATACACAGGCTACGACTGCAACTCGCGAGCTTGTCCGAAAGGAGCTCCCTGGGTCGACTTTGCCACGGGTCAAGACTCGGTCCGCTCTGTTCCTCAGGAATGCTCCAATCGAGGCCGCTGCAATCACGGCAATGGGAAGTGCGAGTGCGATGCGGGCTTTGCCGGGGCTGCTTGTGAGCGTTTGCAGGTGTGCCGCACGAACTGCAATGGCCACGGCAAGTGTATGTCCATGCGAGCGATGGCTGCCACCAAGAACGACTACAACCTGCTCTACTCAGCCGCGTACGATACGCCCTGGGACGCTGACAGGATCTACGGCTGTGTGTGCGATCACGGCTACACAGGTGCAGATTGCTCTCTACGACAGTGTCCGTACGGTGGCGACCCCATCTCGACTGGCCAGGTCAATGAAGTGCAGTCCGTTTCCTGCCTCTGCAACGGCTGCATGGGAACGTTTACTCTGAGCTTTCGTGGGGAGACAACTCGCCCACTAGATGGAAGCGTTGACACGGCTGCAACGTTAAAGGCTGCGCTTGAAGAGTTGATCACGATTCGCGGAGTCTCCGTCGCTTTGAATGGCGGAACGACATTGTGCGATTCGGATGGCGTATCTGCAATGGTCACCTTTGTCTACGAACATGGAGACGTGCCGGCACTTGTTGCTACTTCATCCTTTTCAGTGGGTACCAGCTCACTCACAGTGGAAACAGGTGCGTATAGATCCAACATTGAATTGCGAGTCGTAGATTAAACTCGCGTTGTACACCTCGCAGATGGAACACGAGCGGTCTATGGATCCACTCCACCGCTGACAGTGCGAGGAGCCAAAGAGGTACGAGTGACAGCCTGCCATTTTTTTTGTGTACATAACCAAACCTGATGCCTGTCATTCATTTTCGTGAGCAGTGGCTCGAGTGCGCTGGTAGAGGAACTTGCAACACACTTATCGGTCTTTGTGCATGTGCGGCAGGCTTTGGGCCCAGCGATGGTATGTTTTAGCTGACTGTTTTGCTGACACTTTATGAGCTGTCGACTAAAGCACGTAATTTGAGAAGGATTGGGCGGCTCGGGGAACGTCCTGGACTGCGGATACTACAGCGGTAGCGGCTTGACAACTTGTGCTGGTAATACAGTTTTACCTAAGTTATCCAAACACAGTTCGTCCTATCACTAACCAGCTTCGTTCTATTGGAATAGGGATTTCCGGATCGGTAACGCGCTGTTACGGTCACGGAAGATGCCTGGGTGCACCGCTCTATCGTTGCTTGTGTGATGAGGGCTATGGAGGCTACGATTGTTCGCAGCCACAATGCCCCACTGGACGTGCGTGGGTGGAAGAAGCAGCGACTAACAATGTCGCTCACAATTCGATAGTTCAGTGCTCGAATGCGGTACGAACTTTCTTGTTCTAGTTTGTCTTTAGCATTCTGAAGGCCAAATTACACAGCACATTCTGTGTGTGCTCTACCAGGGTCTCTGTAACAGCGCAGGCACTTGCAGGTGTCTTCCCGGATTTGAAGGAGCTGCATGTAATCGAAGTAAGCAATACTGCTGTCCAGCTCGTCACCTTTCTCGTCGTTGCCGACGGTAACGTGAGCGTAAGTGTCTTGTCCAACCAGTGACGGAGCCGTTTGCAACGATCGAGGGACCTGTCGGACGCTTCGAGAGTTAGCAGCACTTACTCCCACTGCTTCGTTCACTGCCGCTGGTTACGTGTACGGATCCGACCCCAACGCATTGTCAACATGGGATGCAGACATGACTCAGGGCTGTTACTGCGACAAGGTCCCGCTCAATCGCGGTAAGAGCGTGCGCTATTCAGGCTATAGTTGCTCCAAAAGTAAGTGCTTCTACCGACTGTCGGCATTTGAACCACTGGGATAACTATTGAACGCAAACCATTTTCAACAGCTCCGTGCCCGAGTGGCGATGATCCCTGGACGACCAGCCAGGCGGACGAAGCGCAGACCGTGAGCTGCTCTGCCGACGGGGGAACCTTCACGCTCTCGTTCCGAGGAGAAACTACACTACCTATCCCGTTCTCAGCATCCACTGCGGCAGTGAAATCAGCGTTGGAGCGTCTCCTCACGTACGTTTGATCACCTCCAAATGTTTTCTCGAGCGTAGCGAAACTAATAGTCTTGTGCTTGGGTTGGTTGCAGAATAACACGCGTTGGCGTCTCCGTCTTGAGTGGCACCTCTGCTTGTTCGAACGCTGGAAACGGTAGTGAAGAGTTTCCGAGAGCTTTTGATGCTGGTTCGACCGACTGAATGTTTGCTCCTTTGCCGTTCCTGGTTCAGTGATGGCGGTGACTTTTTACTCTCCATCGGGAGACATACCGCTGCTCAGCATCACTGCAGCGGCTTTGACTCACTCCACTGCAACTGTCGCTACCGTTGTCGCCCAGACTACTCAGGGGACTAAAGAAGACGCCGTTTGCAACAATCGTGGGCGATGCGGTACGTGTGTTCTACTCCATCGATCTAGTTGCTCAATGGTAAACAAACTGACAACATTTGCTACGGGTTGTAGATGAAGACACAGGGACATGCATTTGTTCGCTGTACCACGCCAGCAGCAATGCACTAGGAGACTTTGGCGCTCTAGACGACTGTGGCGCTGTTGACGCTTTCATGACGCACGGTGAGCTCTAGCTCATCGCAGTTATTGTCTTTTTTAAACAAAATATTGGGTTAAATAAAACAATTATCAGCAAATAATGGCAATCAATTTTCTTTTTTGTTATAAAATATTCATTGTTGTCGAAACAAATGATAACCCCCCCCCTTTTTTTTTTTT
>LGTU01000929.1:0-14654 GCA_001314425.1 Phytophthora pluvialis | reverse complement strand
CCCAGGTTGCAACGAAAACGTCCTCCAGCTTTGCATACACATTTCCCCATTCAGCAATTTGAGAGTCGTGCATACATCCTGGTGCATTGAGCGCGCAGGCGATCACCAGTCCCTCGGGCGAAAACGCGAAGACGTTGCTGACGTAGTGGTTGTGGGTCCAGCCATTGTAGAACATATTCTGGATCTCGGAGCGGCCCGAGGCTTCCAAATGTAGCTTGAGACCATCCATAGCAGCGTAGACAGCGTTTAATAGGGAGTACTTTATAGCGATCCCGTCTTGAAGGTTGCTGACTTCTGCGGGATCTGGTAGTCACTTGAGCCTTGGCATCCACATTGAGTAGCTGTACCAAAAGCCGCCTTCCGAACCTCAGAAAGAGAGTCATCACTGAGGTAGGGACACCAAACACGAGGCTAAGAAACGAGGCTGGTCCAGCCGAGCGGCCCCACGCAAGCACCAAAGCTACGCACTGGTCAGCAGACATGGACTGTGGGCGCCCACGACGAAACTCACTCTGTTTCAGCTTGGCTATCATTCCATCGACAGAATGAGGTGAGTATGAGCTGTACAGAGGCTCGAAACGGGCTAGCAGGTAATGAAAATCAGCATGGTGAAACCCCGTTAGAGTGATAAGGGACTGATTCCACTCCGACCCATATAACCACTGGAATGTCGACATGTGTGGTGGTAGCAACGCCCTTCGTGTGAAGCGGTGTTGAATGCGACGGCGACCTGACAGTGCCGTTCTTCTCTGCTTATCACGTTGGCGGCGCCTTTAAAGGACAGCTAGTGTGACGGGAGATAGCATTGTCGAGAATAAAACTAGAGGCAGTCCTCCACCAATAAAACGCACTACTACACTGGCAGCCCGACTGGCTCCCAGTGTAGTCTCATGCTAATGCTTCACTCCTAACCACTTACAGTCCTCTAGCCTTTCCTATCGTCACTTTCTAAAATCCTAAACTCTGACGCTCGAAGATTCTTGTCGTATCCGCAGTGGGCGTAGAGATTTAAGACGCCACCGTGATTGCTGGCTTTGGATGGTTTGCAGCATGAGCGCATTGCAACGTCCAGCACTAAGGCAGCATACAAAGGAAATTCGAGATTCGCATTCTTTTGTATCCACCGCTTGAGGAGCCCAAAACAGACATCGATTGGATTAAGCTGCGGGGAGTAAGGAGGAAGACACAGCAGCAGCGTGCTAGTTTGGTGAATAACCTGTATAGAGCAAGCATTTGACAATGTACAGGTTAGAGATAAAATATTGTACGATACACAAACACACACAAACCTTACCTGTTCTATCTCGCGGTATATATGAATCTTGGCACATTCATTTGGAAGCTTATACTGGGAATACCAGAATGGTAATGGGCAGCCCTCACTGGATTAATTCGCGTAACGCGTAACTTACTCAACCTTCGTGCGACAATCAAAATGTTATACTACGGCTTCAGCTTGAGAGCACAACACGAGAGCACCACACAGCAGTGGCGTCTCTGTTTCAAGTTGGCAAATTACAGGATTCAAGTAGTGCGTCACCGCACGCTTCGCTACAAGAATACCGATGTATCAGAAGAATACAATTCAGAAGCAAGCGCTGCAGAGCATGCATATGGGTTTGATTCAGCGGTGGTATTAATAGAATAGCTACATAATTAAAGGGCTAAAGCGAATACAATTCAGAAGCAAGCACTGCAGAGCATGCTTGATCCAGCGGTGGTAGAAATCCTACCACCGTAGGATGCATAATTAGAGAGCTAAAGCTATCCGCTCACTTGTACATTTCCTGATTTAACAATGAAATATCGTATAATGTATACGCTATTTTTTTGCACGGACAACAAGAAAGAGAGAAGAAGAAAAGGTGTTCCCAGCCTAAGTCGCAGACGACCTAGTTTGAATGTAGGGGTGCAGTAGTTAATGAGCTATTCCAATTATAAAAAAAGGGTGTATCAATGCGGGTGGCCAGTAAAATAGTATTAGTACTATCGGTACGAAATTTCCATTACTATAATACCGAGCCCTGAGGATGATACAAATAAATCGCGATCAACCTATATAACGTCATATGTTCATGTGGCCCACACCGCAGATGGGACGTTTGATAGGGAGGCCAATGCCAACCACACTTCAAAAGGATCACCGAGCGTGTCAATGATGCTGCGTCGCTTCAGTTCCATCCCCACGGACCTGCCGCTGGCCCCAGTAGGTACTATTACTCGCGGAGATGCCGACCGCATCCCGGAGGACGTGGTGCGCGCGCTGGACAAGTTCATCGTTGGGCAGCAAGAGGCCAAGAAGGCGGTGGCCGTGGCGCTGCGCACTCGCTGGCGCCGTCGCCAGCTGCAGAACGACGCGCTGCGAGCTGAGATTTCGCCCATGAACATCCTCATGAGTGGCCCCACAGGCTCCGGTAAGACGGAGATCGCGCGCCGTCTGGCCAAGATCTCAGGCTCGCCGTTCCTCAAGGTGGAGGCCACCAAGTTCACCGAAGTGGGCATCTACGGCGCCAACGCCGACTCCATGATCAAGGACCTCGTGGACGTGGCTGTCAGTATAGGGAGGGCAGAGGCGCAGAAGCTCCACGCTGCAGCAGCTCGTGAACGTGCCATCGGCCGGCTTGTGGACCTGCTGGACCGCAAGAAGCTCAGCGATATCTCGCGGGCGGAGCTTCGCGAGGAGATCGCTAAAGGGAAGGCAGACAACCGCAAAGTGCGTGTGCAGTTTAAACCGTTGTCAAACAGGACGCGCCCGACCTCGACGAACCCGGAGATGATGATGGAGATGCCCCCTGAGCTGGATAACATGATGAAGCACCTCGACACACTCATGGCGTCCCGCTTTTCCGGCGCTGATGGCAAGAGTGAAGACAAAACGCAGAGCATGACGGTGAAGGAGGCGCTTCCTCGTCTTGAAGCTGAGGAGGCGGATGAGATTATTGACGACGACGAAGTGGTAAAGAGAGCGTTGGAGAACGTCCAGCACAACGGTATCGTGTTCCTGGATGAGATTGACAAGCTGGCCAGTTCTGGCGACCAGGCTCGCGCTGGTGGAAACGGTGCAAGCTACCGCAAGGGCGAAGGCGTGCAGAAGGAGTTATTGGCTCTGACCGAGGGTTGCGCTGTGAACACTCGCTATGGACTCGTGTACACGGACCACATCTTGTTCATCGCTAGCGGTGCCTTCCACCGCTCTAAGCCCTCGGACTTGATGCCCGAGCTGCAGGGTCGTTTGCCGATTCGCGTGGCTCTTTCGCCGCTAGGTGCTGCTGAGTTTGAGCAGATCCTGAAGAACACGGACCACAACTTGCTGGAACAGACTAGTGCGTTGATGGAGACGGAGGGCGTGAAGCTCACATTTACGGACGACGCCATCAGTGAGATTGCTTCTATTGCAGAGCAGGTGAACGCGCAGACGGACAACTTTGGTGCGCGTCGCCTGGCGACTATCATCAGCAAGATCACGGAGGAGGTATCGTTCCACGCTCCGAAGATGAACGGTGTGACCTTCAAGGTTGACAAGAAGTACGTGCAGCAGCGTCTCTCCAACGTGCTGGAGCGCACGGATCTCTCCAAGTTTATTCTGTAGACAACACAAGGTCCTCAAATCCAGATGACCCTTGCGTCAATTGCCGCCTTGTACTCACCCTTATCACACCACTTCGTGTCGTCTACGCTTCGACTACCTCCTTCCAGGCGTCTGCGAACTCAATCCCTCTGTTGAGTTTAGCTTCCACGGCCTGCGTGACGTCTTTTCCGTAGATGCACTCCAAGATCTCGAGCTGCGGGTCCCCCATTAGCTCTTCGTACTTGGCGTTCATCGCTGCCGTGTAGTTCGTGATGCGCTCGAGTCGTGGCAAGTCGTCGATAATCGGCATCAGGTACACCTGACAGGAAACAGTTTCGCCCTTGCGCTCGCCGTCTACGAGGTCCACGTCGATCTCATCGCGTGCGTAGAGGTCGTCGTCTACTTCCTCGAGTACGTCCAAAGCCGCCAGCGTGTCATCGTCGACGCTGTAGATCTCGCCGACCACTCTGTAGCCGCCCTCGTTCTGTGGCGCCCGATAGAGACACGGGTAAAAGGCCTCGTCGTCCAGCACCATGTGGAAGTCCTCCTTGGTCGTGCGAGCCGCACCCAGGAGAGAAGCCTTGCCCAGCTCGATTGCCGGCTGCAGGTACGCCGTGCAGTTGTATAGACCCGTCTTGAGTGTGCCGTACACGAACACCAACGTCCGCTTCGAGGTCATTGCGTTCGTCGCCCGAAAGATTGGCAAGTGTAACTTGCTTCCGAAAATCTGATAATCTACTCCGATCAAATTTTGATTGATCCAAACTTTGAATGCACCAATTTTGATGACTTGACGTTTTCCAAGCCAGCAGCAAAGCGAAGCACCAAATGGACCTGCGCGCAGCACTGAACGCCATGGATGACGACTACCGCTACGACGACGGTGCGGGCTCGCGCTACCTTCCTGCCTGCTATACATCCGTCTCTATGTTGTAGGTGCTGACTGTCTAGCTGTTTCCCCCTCTCTCTCGCCGCTGCAGAGCCGCCGGTGCCCATACAGACCGAGACCGTGGACGTGTACCTGCTGAGGCCCGAGGAGCCGCGCGAGATCGAGCTCAAGGACTTCACCATCATGAAGCCCAAGAATAACAAGATGCACCGGCTCGTGCGGTTCTACCCGCGCTGCCAGATCTCGTACCGAGCCACGCTGCCGGCCGAGGAGAAGACGGTGGTGTCTCCCGGCGGCACCGTCACGACCACGTTACTGCCGGAGCGGCTGCCACGCCACAACGGCGGCTTCAGCAACCCCAGCCGCCACGCGGAGATCTTCAGGCTCAAGCGGGAGCTGCTCAAAGAGTACTATGACTCGGTCCAGGACGACGACCGAGAGGCTGCCATGTTCGACGCGCTCATCGGCAGGAGCGCGCACCCGGCTCAGCAGCCGAGTTGGGCCAACAACCCCAGTTACGATGGTCACTCAGACGGGAGAAGCTTCCCTCCTGCACCTCCGCGTGGACGACGACCGCTTCCAAAGTACAAGCCCGTGAAGGTGGGAGGTGAGGACTTCATCCCGCTGACGGGCGATAAGCCCGGGAGCTTGACGCTCGACGAGCGAGTGAAGTATGTGTCTTCGCTCTGGCCGGGCTTGGCGCCTGTCGACGACGACGATGACATCATGAATTACTATGGAATTGAAGTACAGATCATTTCTGAGGAAGAGAGAGAGAAGGAGCTGGTGGCGGTGAAGGGGGAGGAGGACTCGAAGCAAAAGGATGGCGACACGTCGGCAGCAGCAGCAACAGCGACGACAGTGACTGAGCAGGAGCCAGCGAATGCAGAAGCAGAGACAAAAGAGGCAGAAGCTGTTGCTAGCAGCTCCGAGACAACAGCTCCGTCATCCCCCGAGCTGTCTGTGGAGACGCGAAGCGCTGCGCTGCTGAAACTGAAGGAAGCAGCAGCGGAAGATGATGACGAGATTAAGCCGAATCCTATCGCGACAAAGCAAGATGACTGGGTGCAGTGTGACAAGTGTCAAAAGTGGCGTCGGCTACCGAGTAAGTTGCCTTGCTTAAAGATGAATATGTGCTGGAGTTGGGACTGACCCTCAGAACTTGCGATGTATGTGCCTTCAGATCAAGTGAACGTGTCGGAGCTACCGGCCGCTTGGTACTGCAAAATGAACAAATGGGATAAGCGCCACAATGTAAGTTGTGCACTTGATCTCCACGGTCTCGTCCTTAAACTGACAAACTGTGTTTCGTTGCCATCGCCTAGAAATGTTCGGCACCGGAGGAGAAGCTTATGGTGCTCATGAAAGGAGAAGATTTGGCGGAGTACCGTCATCGCAAGTTCGCACAGGACTTTATACAGCGGTGCAAACGGCTGGATAAGTTATCGCACCATTACAGGTATACGCACCCGCACGACGATGATGGCGAACGCAAATTCGTGCAATGTATGGAATGCTTGAAGCTACGTCCACTTCTCGGTGGCATGGACCCGAACATGATTGCCGAGCCCTTCGTTTGCTGGATGAACTGGGACGAGCTCTTGGCGAGTTGTTCGGCTCCCGAAGGCCCTCTATACCCCCGAATGAAACCAGAGTCGCGGCATAACTCCACAGTAAGAGGTGGCGGCAACGGGCCAAACAACTTGTCGAACTCTGTCGGGGATGACACCAAGGGAAAGAAGGGAATCAACACAGCCAGTGAACCTGCTACTCTCGGGGGCAATGGTCGGGGTGGCAGCAAACCCGGTAGAAAAGGAAAACGGAAGGCCACTGTCGGATCAGGTTCGAGTGGTGGCAACGCGGGGACGAAGAAGACGAAGCGGAGAGCAGGAGCAGGAACGTAACTACATACCTTGTGTAACAATGGAATCAGGTCAAGTGTAGAGAACCTTCCTCGCGATGGCTCGAGCGCACAGCGCATTAAGCTTGATCGCTTTGGTTTACCAAATGTTGTCATCACTTTCCAGGCCACCCCTTTTGCGGCTGCGACTCGTACCCTCTGCACTGCGCTTCTTCTTTTTCTTGCTCAGCAGAATTGCGATACCTTCTGCAATGGTTATCGTCATCAGACGGCACCCTGCGAGCTCAACCACACACAGTTCGTCCACGCAAGCAGAGCAGCAGGACAAGGAGGCATGGGAACTTCTTGCAGAGGTCTTAGAAGCGGCCTTATGTTTTGCATCACTGCGAGAAGAAGCGCAGTGCTAGACAAGTACAGCGCAAGCACGTGTCAGGAAGCCGCCGTAGTTCCTTCACCGCAGAAACCCACGCAAGAGCGGAAAAGGATCACAGCCAAATAGTCATCGACCCGTTGTGCGCTGCGCATGCAGCATAGTCCAGCAGGCCTTAGGATCTCCGTCCAACCAACCGCATGCTTCATCGCTCTTCCAGCAGAGAAGAACGCCAAGGACAGGCAACAACGCGCTGACCCTCGAGCGCTCTCCCCCCATTAGCTCCAGCAAATAAACCTCTCGAACGTGTTTTCGTCATCGAGACGGCGCGCGGCCGTCTCTCAAATGTGGCTAAAGTATCTTCACAATGGAGAAGAGCGGCGCTCGAGCCAAGACGGCGAGCAGCAGCAGCAGCTTATTGCGCGTCGGATCCGTCATAGACCACGCAGAACACAGCACACACACAAGCAAACAGATCCACGACCGCGCGGTCGCCCTCCCCTCCTCTTCCTCTCCGTCGTCAGCGCCCAACCGCAGCGAAGACCCCGGCGGCGCCCGTCGTCCACCTCCTGTCGTCGCCCACCAGCCAAAAGGAATGTGGGTTTGGGTCCAAAATTTGGAGTCTAACCTATAGGATCTTCTATGACTGAAGCTGCCGGCAAACTTTGCCGGGCAAAGTACGCAAATCTGATTCCGGACAGCACTACAGGTTGACATTCCATTTAGCCGAGCAAGAGCCAAGCAAGCGAGATCTTCCGTCATGGACACCTATGTCTTCGTCTACGGAACGCTCAAGCGCGGCCTCGTCAACTACGAGCGATACCTGCACCCGGCGGAGCTCGCGGGCAAGGCCGAGTTCATGGGAACGGGACTCACGGCCTGCGCCGAGTTCCATCTCGTGCTCAACCCGGACCGCTCCGTGCCGTGTCTGTACCGGGCGCACGCCGAGGGCTACCAGGTGCCAGGGGAGGTCTACCGCGTCGACGCTGACGCGCTGGCGGCGCTGGATATTCTGGAGGCCGTCAAAGACAAATACTACGTGCGAGAGGAGATCCCCGTGACCGTCGTGGAGGGCAAGCTCAAGCACGAGACGGTCACGTGCCAGGCGTACATCATGCCTATCCGGGAGGACCTGCTCAAGCTGCAACGCATCCCCAACTACACGCCGCTCATGCATAAGACGTATCGCTCGCGCACCAAGACGCCCAACCTCGAGGTGCTCAAGTGCCTGTACGGAGAGGACGTGACGGACGCCGTGCAGAGCAAGCTGGACGAGGGGATGGAGTTCGATGGGGCCTGGAAGGCCGTTGTGGGGGTGTAGAGTATGAGTGGTTTCAAGCGATGACAGTGAAGGAATACGGGGAGAAGAAGGGTACCAATGCAAGAGATTTCATTAGTTTTTGATTGCATTCAAGTCGATTCTACACCGAGACGACAATCACCGTAACGTCGTCGCAGCTTCCAAACTCCCGAGCCTCCTTGACGATGGCTTGGGCAGCGGATTCAGCGGACGGCCGTGCTCCATTGGCACCGAGCTCCTTGACTGCGAGCGCCATAGTGCGGTTGTTGTTCAGAACCGTCCAGACGCCGTCCGTGGCGATGACGAAGGTGCTGCGACCAACGAGCAGCTCGCTTTGACGGATCTCAGGCGTAGGGATCACCCAGTTCTTCATGTCGGGGCCCTTCACGTCGATATCGCCGATGGTCCGGAAGGGCTCCAACACGCCTGCAATCCGGTTGTTCTGGATGTAGGCTCCGCTCCGGAGCGCACGCATCCGCTCCTTCATGTTCCCTGCGCAATGATCTTCTGACAGCGCAAACGCCCTACCAGCCGTAGAGGGTGGCGCTCTTCCCTTTGAATTATCCCCCGCCGTGGCAGATTCCGGCGCCTCTCGGACGATGGCGCGACAGTCTCCGACGTTAAGCACGATCTTCTGCGGGGTACCTGTGTTCGGGTCCACATACAACAGGACGGCCAGCAGGCACACGCCGCTCGTGTCCAATTTCCGCATGGCCATTGCGCAGAACGTGCGATCCAGCTCCTCCGTGGCTTTGGCGAGCTTTACGTGGTCGAAGCCGTCGTCGTACACTTCGTCCAGCGTCTTGAGCAGCTCGTCGACGAGGAAGTCGCCCGCCCAGGAGCCGCCGTGGCCGTCCATGACCGCGAACAGATGGAAACGCTCGTTGCTGGCCACCACGCAGCGGTCCTCATTGACGTGGCCCTGCGAGCCTTCCACCGACAGCGACGCCACGTCCAGCAGTCGGATGCCGTTCTTCTTGGCCCCCGTGCTCGCAGCGCCTGCAGGCCTCGAAGCCGGCTGCGCCTCCTGGTTCTCCGCTTCGTCTCCCGACCCGTACACCTCGTTGTCACCGGCTCTGCTCGCGACAGCGTCTTCGAAGCCGCTGTCGGCGCGGACCTTGGTGAGCGTGCGCTGCAGTCGCCCAGCCATCCGATGGAGACTTCGAAAAAATGAGGACCGTAATCGATTCTGGCTTTTTTCATTTCATTGGTCGTAAAATCGAAATCATCGAGTCAACTTGTTTTTACGTTACTGTACGCTACACAAGTTCCTCAATGGGGAGCGTGGCGTTTATCTAGTGATGCGGAAGGAGCGCACCTTGGCCAGCAGCTCCTTGGCCTCGCCCTTGGAGAAGTGCTCGCGGACGGGCTCCAGGATCCTGTGCACATTGAAGAAAAGGCAATCAAAGGTTAGCGCACTGGCAAAGGATCAACACATCAACGATCAGGGACGTACTCGTTCAGGTACTTGGTCAGCGCCGTCTTGAGGTCGGCACCGTTCACCTGGCGCACGACGAAGGCGTCCTCGAGCTCCTGGTAGGCGGAGAAGGTCTTGTCCGAGCCGTCCACAAGCTTCACGGTGACGCCTTGGGCGGCGTAGCGCGGGCAGATGATGTGCTTCATGTAGTCGAGGATCGGGTTCGCATCCACGACGCCCTCGGGGCAGAAGGCCTTCTCGATCTTGCGGCTCACATCGTCCGCGGCGTCCTCCATGAAGATGGCTGACTCCGGGTCACTCTTGGACATCTTCTCCTGGCCCTCCTTCAGACCCATGAGCATGTGGTGGCTCAGAATGACAGGCTTGAAGCGAATCTTCGCCTGGTCGCAGTAGTCGCGCGCAAGCATGTTGATCTTGCGCTGGTCGATGCCCAGCTGGCAGATGTCGGCCTTCAGGTTGAAGATATCAGCGCACTGCATCAGCGGATAGAGGATCTGCGCGGCCTGCATGCCCTCCTTCTCCTTGCGGCCCATGATCGTGCAACACTTCAGCGTGCGAGCAATGGTCGTACGGCGGGCAATGTCCATCACACGCAGCCAGTACGAGGCGCTGTGCGAAATGATCTCCTCCGACGCCCATAGGAACTCCACGTTGGTCATGTCCATGCCCACGGACTTCCAGATCTCCACCATGTACTGACCCACGAGGCGGATCTTGTCCAGGTCGCCTCCCATCTTGTTATTCAGCATGGCGAACCAGTCAGCCACCCAGAAGCGGAACACACTACCGGTCGACGTGAGCTTGTTCACATTCACCGTACGCAGGACACCTTGAGCAATGTGCATGCGTCCCGAGGGCTCGAAACCATCGTAGCACACGGGGTGTTCCTTCTTCTCCAGCAAAGCCTGCAGCTCGTTCTCCTGGATGCACTCCTCACCCACGGAGCGGGCAACGGCGTAGCGCTCCTCCAGCGAAAGCGCCGACGGCTTCCATTCCTTAACAGCCTCCGGGAATCCGGGCAGCGACAGGTTCGCCAGCTTGTCACCGTCCGGGATCGGGGACACCTTCAGCTTCTTGATGCTCGAGAACATCGTCTTGAGCGGGCCGCTCGCAAAGTGCTGGCGCACGGGCTCCAGCAGCGCATTGATGTACTTAGTCAGGCACGGCTTCAGGTCGGCCGGGTGGACCTTCTCGCCAGCGAACGCCGCCTCGAGCTCATCATAGGTGGCGAAAGTGAGGTTTCCGCCGTTCTTCTCACTGCGCTCAAGCGTGATGCCCTCTGCGTGGAGAGGGAACACTAGGTACTTCATGTAGTTCAAGACCGGGTTGCCTTCCACCTCGGCTGGCACGCAGTACGCCTTCTTGATCTTCGTCTTGACCTCAGCGGCGGTGTCATCAACGTAGATGGCTGACTCGGCGTCCGTGGTGGTCATCTTGAACTGCTCCTGCTTCAGGCCGAGCAGCAGCGGGTGCGTGAGGAAGACTGGCTGTTTGGGCAGCTCCTTCTGCGCAATGTACTCGCGCGCGAGCTCGTTGCCAGCCTCCTGGTCAGCGCCGAGCTGGTAAATGTCGGCCTGCAGCAGGAAGCCGTCCGCCAGCTGCATGAGCGGGTACAGGATACGGTTCGTGTTGTGCGCGGCGTCGTCCGTCTTGCGGCCCATGATGGGAGCGCACTGCTGCACGCGTTCGACCGTGAATCGGCCGGCGGCGTCCAGCACTTGCGACCAGTAGGCGCCGGCGTGGCGCGCGGTCTCCGTGGAGGCCAGCATGATCTCGAAGTTGGGCAGCTTGTCGGCGTCCAGGCCCAGCGCCTTCCATACCTCGACCATGTAGGTGCTGACGCTCTGCAGCTTCTTCAGGTCGCCGCCGAACTTGTTGTTAAGCAGCGCGTGTGTGTCCGCCACCAGCAGACGCACATGGCAGCCGGCATCCATGAGGCGCTGGGCGTTGAGCGCGCGCAGCAGGCCGGCGGCTAGCGTCACGCGACCCGAGGGCTCGAAGCCGTCGTAGGCGATGGGGTGCGCCTTCTCGGCGAAGAGCGCGCGTAGCTGGGCCTCGTGCTCGGCAGACAGCGGCGCGCCAGTGATGGCCGCGAGCTTGGCGAGCTTCTCTTCGACGGGCAGCGCGGCGGTCGCGGGAGCGGCGGGGACGGGCGTGTCCAGCGTCAGGGCGGAGAAGCCCTTCTGCACGGCGGCGGCAATTGGGGCAGGCGGAGGCGTCGCCATCGGGATCGAGGGTGCGAGAGCTGGGATTTCCAATGTTGATTCGCCAATCAATCCTATTACCAGACTGTGTGCAGGTGGTGTGGCGCGTATCGTGATTTGCAAGGAAATCTCGCGTGGCGCACACGGTTCCGCTGTGCAACATCCACCCGGTCGGTGGCGGGATGTGAGCGTTGACGACCCGGTCGGTGGCTTGCTGACGCGTGTCGCAGCTGCTGCTTCAGATTTTCGAGGCCTGGTCGCCGCATCGGTCGTAGGCTTGCGCTCCTTGCCGGTGGCGTTTCCGAGGGGCCAGTGCGAGCGGAGCTTGGCTGGTTCAAAATAGACTGCCAACGGTGCGCCGCAACTCGCATGCAAGCAGGGGGGCGTCATCTTGCCGCGTATTGCCGTGAACATGGCGTTCTTTTTCTGCTTGGGCAGCGGCGCCATCAGCGGCCCATGTTAAATCTCATTCGATTGGGTACCCTTCGTTCATGCCCCTCGCCCTATTGTTAGATCGGTTATCGGACCAGCACGGGACCATGCATAGTGCAATACACCGGCTGTAAATAGGCCATGCTGGTGCGTTACGCCGGTTTTACGCGCTACTCACGTCAGACTGGTGCCACCGAACTGTATCTGTGCTGGTCTGCTAGCGCCGACAACCCCGTTTCAAAACCCGAGCGCAATCCGGACTGCATCCGGCCATTGCAGGGCCAGCGGTGCCCCGACGGCGATCACCATTCGCAGTCTTTCTCCAGCAGTTCAAAGCGCTCGCCCCTCCGGATCGACATCGCCGCTCCCCCGCTGACCAGTATGTGCCTCTGCTCGTTCACGCTCCAGCCGTTCCTGCCGCAATGGGCGGGCGCATCGTGCGAGCTGCGGAAGCTCGTTCCCGTCAAGTCCTCGCGGCCGCGGCGCAAGGTGCGCCCGCGACACGCCAAGCGCGCGTGGTGCGACAGCCTCATCTACTCCAACTTCGTGTACGTGCTCGCGGCGCTGATCTCCTTCAGCTGCGACCAGAACTTCTGCGGCGCGCTGCAGATGGGCGCGGCCATCGCGTCTACCATGTTCCACCGCTCCAAGGAGACCAAGTACCTGCTGCTGGACGCGCTCATCAGCGGCACGCTGGGCATCGTCTTCATCTTCGCTGGGCAGCACACGCTCACCAACGAGTGGTACGGCATCCTGGCCATCAAGCTTCTGCTGGGAGTGCTCTGCGTCTTCACGTGGCTCTACTGCGGCATGCCCGGCGGCGAGCGCTACGACAAGTGGCACAAGCGCTGGCACTACGTCTCGGGCGCGACCACGATCTCGACGACGCTCTTCCTGACCATGTACCTGCCCGAGTTCGATCTGCTCATGCACGAGCTCATCCAGGACCTCGTAGTTGTTCGAAGCATGTTTATCTAAAGACGGGGGTGATCCGACGTCGGCAGCGGTGACAACAGTGGAGCGAGGTATCATTCACCGGGAGGCGGGCGTCATGAACCGGTGCATCGACGGCATTTAGTGTACACTTACTAGCCTCACTAGCTGAATGCCAAGCACCGGTCGATCCGCTGAAGCATCATCCGCAGTAGTCGGGGACCAGCCAACGCAACACCGATAAGCTTCCCCCCGAAGCTTCCATCGCCATGGTCACTAGGCAGGATGCATCGCCCGCGGTGTATTCAAATTGGTTCAATAGAATTTTGTCACATAACGAACCTCGACTTGCATCCTTGTGCCGCCAAGAAAAGGAAAGAAGGCCGTGCTGTTGACAGTTATGATCAATGCTTCAAAGCGAACCGCCTCCTCGACTGACTTGATGGCTACAGGCGCTTCAGCAAAGGTATCTTTGCACCAAGGTGGCGCTTCAACGTTCACGTTGGACCCGGCACCGCCACTGATTTTGGCCGAAGACCCCGAACTCGCCGCGAAGGCGACAGCGAAATCAGGGCTTTCCGCCGGGCTTCCGTGCCCTTTATCGGGCCCGTTTCTGCTGGACCAAAAATGGTCGATGCTGCATCGTGCCAACATGGCACGGGCAATTGGAAGCTAGTCGGGGTGAATGAGTGAGAGGGAGACTCGCCTTGCAACTCCGTGCAGAGCGTCCAAAGCACGCTGCGAACGCCGTCGACAGGCCGGTGCCACCGTCGCGCTACTGGACTGCAGGTTACGGGCACACGCTAACACTGTGTTTGATGCCGTTGAGAGACGCTGGGGGTTAGTGCCACTGACCCACTAACAACTCACTATTATCACCAAGCAGCAAGATACCGGATCATAGTGTACATGCTGCCTTGAGTTATACTAACCGGATAGTACTGTAGAATATGGTTTCCACATGTCAATGAAACGAAAACGTTAGTATAAACGGTTTTATTGGTCTTTTCGCTGAAGCTGATACTTAAAATGAAAAATGGTGATTTGCCGGTCGCGCAAGTCTCCGTTCTGCTCCTATGGTTAAGAGCAGCACGCTCGTCATGGTTGACGCTTGGGTAGACCTCGCCGTTCAAGTGGTCGATCTCGGCTTGAGCACTTGCAGCCCGACTTCCATATCGAACACGAGAGTTTCTTCAATCACCAGTGGGCAGACCATCGTCGCAGTGACTGAGATGTGTTCTAATGCTTTTTGTTCGACCTTGCCGAATCAGTGTTCTTGCAATAGCGGCATTGAGCGCGAGGGCTCCGGTATCTGCCTTGTGGGCGCTTCTTGATATGGCCCCAGACTGGGTCTTGTTGTCTTGGTATCGTTGGCCAACTTCGAACAGATGAGATCGTGCATGTGTTCTCGAACAAGCAAACTGGACTCCTGACGGCAGAACCGACGGTACAGTGCGCGCGAAAAAGATAGACGAAAAGTTGGTTTTGGACATAATTTCTTCCAATCGAAAGCTATAGAAACGGGCGTTTTAGCCAATAACAAGCGAATCGCTGCGGTTCGTTTGCGGTGTCGCTTGCTGCAATCCGACAACTAGGGGTCGAGAACCAGTTCAAAATCTGCCTTCAGCTCGACAGACAAAGCGCGGAAAAGATAGACGA
>LGTU01000928.1:0-16054 GCA_001314425.1 Phytophthora pluvialis | reverse complement strand
TCCGCGGGGTCACCAGGCCCGCATCCCGCAGCTAGTAGTAACTTGGTGGCATTCACCAGGTAGCTCCTCGTCCCAGCCTCGGCCCCATGCGGGGGGAGTTCGCGTCCGAGAGAAGGAAGATCCGGTTCCGCCGGCCCTTCGGAGATGTACCCAGCAGCCTCTTATGCCAAACGGCACGAATTGCGAACTGAACTATGTAGCGATGGAGCTCGATGCAATGGGACTTCGGGTTAAATATACCTCGCCTCGCTGGCATTCACAAGTTTGATAGTGACTTGAGCTCACACGATTCCAGTCTTTCGACATGGCCAGCATTGAACACCAGTTGCTCCGCCTTCATGTTCTTCTAGGTGACGATGAGGCCCAACTGGATGTACTGCATCTAGCATTTCAGGAAGCGGACCGCGATGGCCGAGGGTCGCTGAAACATGCTGCGTAGTGCTGCATACTTTTTTCCGAATATGGCCTGGTTCTCCCTCGTGTCTAATCTCTTCCTTCTGATGCTTCATTCCTTCTATACAGCGAACTGGAAGAAGTACTGCGCGAGCACTTGTCTCCAAAGGATATGAAGAAGATGTAGGCACCTAGCGAGTGAGGTGCTGTGATGAGCTTCTCCTGACCTCACCCATTTTTGTGTTTACTTTTTAGTGATGCCGAGGCTTTGGTGGCACGCTTTTCCACCCCAACTAATAGATTCAACTATGCAGCCTTCTGTAAAGCTCTCCAGCAGCCCCCTTCACTCCAAGCCGAGTCGAGTCAATCAGGTCGGCACTCCCCAGCAAAACGAAGATCTCGAAGCCCCACCAAGGTGCAACACCGTGAACAAGCCCGTATGCGTATGGACAAACGATTGGAATCGCAGCGCTTGCTCGTGGAGAGTGTACGTCAAAAGCTTATCCGCGGTATTCAGGGTGACGAGAGTGATGGATTTCAGGCAATTCAAAATGCACTCCAACGCTTGGACGTCGCTGGTGAAGGGTATTTGGATGCGAGCGTGTTCACGAAGAAATTCATCCAGCGTCTCAAGGTTCCTTTGACGCGGCCAGAGAGAGAGTTTTTGCTGGAGCAATTGAGAGCACAGAGCTCCGGAAAAGAATCCGATCTTCTTGACTATGAACAGGTGGGGCTGGATAAACATGATTCCGGTACCTAACAGCGTAACTAACCTGTACTATTCTACGCCATTCCAGCTTGGTCGCATTTGCAACCTGAGCAGCGATGATTCTGTGTCCGAAGCGGAGACAGAACAGGAACAACCGAAAGCTCCGTCTCCCTCGAAAGCTTCTCAGCTCGGAGCTAACTTTCTAGTTGCCGAAAAACGCCTCAACGATTTCCTACGTGCACCTCTTATCGATCGCAAGGTAGCAGACAAGTCCTCAACAACTTTCTCGCAAGCCCAAGATACCCCACGGTGCCTATTCACAGGGGCTGAAAAGTTTCTGGAAAGCGCTGAAGCGATTGATCAAAATAATACTGGGCTTCTGCACGAAGATGGTGCGCTTTTGAAATTCTTCATAACGCAGCTGTGTCCCGTTGACTAACATACTTCCATATTACTTCCACTGGCTCAGAATTCTCATGTGTGCTGTCTAAGTGCGGGGTTAACATTGACCCAGATCTTCTCAGTGGAATGCTCTCGCGATTTCCCCGTTCGTCGGGAAAATTCATCAGCTACGCAGCATTTCTTCAGTACGGAGCTGCAGTCAGTAGTCGTTTCTCGACTCGAAACTAACTCTATCGTCTGCTTTATCAGACGATACGGCCAAAACCCGCAGTGCTCTCGAGGACGACGCGAATTAAAGCTGCTCGTCGTCCAGCTTTTGGCACGGCTAACTGTACGTGCTGCGGAGTGGATCCGTTTCTTGCACCAGCGATTCGAAAAATACGATCGCAAACTGCACGGCACCATCAAAAATTCACTACCAACAGAAGGCAAACTCTGTTTTTTGTGTACCTTACCGGTGACGAACAAAGCGCCCTGACACAACTGTTTGTCCTTTCAGTTTTCTTGCGTGTGGTCCAGGGCCGCTCTGTAGTGTTAAAGCTAACGACGGACGAGGCGGCGCAGTTGACATCGCTTTTCCTTCGATCCTCCTCGAACAGCTCTTCCAGCCATCTCCACTACCACGAGTTTCTCATGTGAGTCCTGTATTTTGCATTGTGATAACGAATTTCGCTAACTTTTCGTTCGAGTGCAGGTTTATCGATGAGTGCCATCGGATGAAAAGTCCACCGGCAATTGACACCAAGTCTGTACCAAGCAAACTATCGGCGACAGAGAACTTGTTACCGACGTCCCCCAAAACAATACAACTGTGCCACCCTGAAACGCCAACAGAACCAACACTCGACACGTCGGAAATGGCAGTCGGGGACTACCTCATGTTCCACGCACTGCCCCAAGAGCGACGCAACTTTGAACATCTCATGGAAATGCTGCAAAAGTTCCAAAACGCCGTCGACGACGACGAAAACGAGGCAATCCAACGCATTGCCAATGGCGTCATGCTGCCTCTGGGTAAGAAACTGCGAGTCAAAGTGCAATTCTCCATCTGCATGTGATTCGAGGCAAAATCGCCTACCCCTTTGTGACACCCCTTCCGTGATCTATACTTTCACCAAGTGAAACTATGCATCCGTCCTTGCTAAGAATCCTCGGTAGAGAAAACAGCCATTGTGGCATAAAGCTTCACTCCATTGTTCTCAGTCCGCATTTCGCCTGGATCGACGCAAGAGTTTTCGCTTTGGCCATGGTGAACAAGACAAAGAGCCAGTGCCAACTGCGTCTGGAAGCCCGGTCGCGCGCCAGTTGCGCCCCCGCGGGCGTCGCCACGGACCCGCAGCGCCTGGCCGCCGAGTTGCAGTCGCGAATCGCGCGCGCTAACGAGATCCGCGCGATTCACACGCGGCAACTGGCAGCGAGGGCTCGTGCCCGAGTGCAACACGCCCAGGATGTGGCCAAGGGGATGCGCGTCAAGCGACATGAAGAGACCAGGCGCTCTCGGCAATCGTCAGTCTCGAAACTCGACGAAGCGGCGCGTCGGCGCCACGAGCAGCTGGAGCAACTGCAACTGCAGTGCAAGCAGCGCGCCGACCTGATAATGGAGAAGGTGGAGCTCGTGCGCGCCGACCAGAACGACAAGGCGGCTAGGGCTCGCCGTACACTCGCAGGGCAACTCGACGACGCGGCTCGCCGGCGCCAGGAGCAAACCGAGCAACGCGTTCGTCGCCTCTCTGAGCGCTGGCAAAGCGTGGAAAGTGTCAAGGACCGCGTGGCAAGGGTGAAATTCATCCAGCGCTGGTTCCGCCGGCAAGTGGCAAGCCGCAAAACGGCGAAAGCGCTGCGAGAAGTGCAACAAGATGTGAGAAAGGTGGTAAACTGCTGGAACCAGATGAAGAAGGCGAGCTTCGAGGAGTGCATGGGGCTCTTGCAACAGCGACCGGTGGTCCAAGCTGCGCAGAGACTACTGAAGGTGCTGATGGCCGAGAAGGTGGAGAAGAGTCAGGTGAAATCTCCTCTGGCAAAGAAAAAGCCATCGCCAACGTCTTCGCCTCGAGGTGGAGCCATGAGTTTCCGGGTGTTGATGATGGCGGGCATGATTTCGTGCCACCCGAGCGACATCATGGATCAGAACGTATCCAAGCGGCTGCACTACGCGGCTAGCGTGATTTTGCAGGACATGGAGAATCTGGCGCTCTGTTTGGATGCATCGGATGGCTTCCAGCGTTCTCAGGAGCTTACCACGTGCGTTTCGAGACTGTCAGCGAGATTTGCGTTCTACACGGAGGCGTTTGCACGCTGGAAGGCACGGGATGCGGAACGGCTGTCCGCGGAATTGCTAGCGTCGTATCGAGAGTTGATGCTGGTGCACCAGAAGTACGAGATCCAAGCTCAGGAGGCGCAGAATGGAGTGGACGGAGTGCACGAGTTGCTGCGGCAGACGCAGGGCCAGTTGATGCAAATGCAGAGGGCGCTGGAACGGCTGCTCGGCAGGGAGGGTGCAAAGCAGAAGGTTGAGGAGCTGGAGCAGAGCTTCCGACAGGAAGCTGATACTGACGGTTTATCGGTGGATGGTGATGCATCCAGCTCGAGCACTGGTGGGGATAATAACGCGCAGTCCTCCGATAATGACACGACGTCTTCTTCCTCGCCGCCTATGGATACTGGGGATGAAGGAGATCAGGACAAGAAAGGCGACGAGGATGACGACATGCAGAGTGGAGATGAAGCGGGTGATACAACTTCTGGCAGTGCACACCCTCTGAGTGTCAATGAGGCTCTGCTTGCCGACCGAAAGTTAGTGCATGAGCTGATTCTGAACCCTCAGTTCCAAATCCCAAGGGACAAAGATGTTGAAGCCTCTGCTGCGGCTGTGGCATCAGAACAGTCGGTGGCAGCAATGGCTGTTCGCGTGCGTGAAGCCATGACAAAAGCCTTCTGGGACCGCGTTATTGAGGCCAATGATATTGAGACGCTGCTTGCCCGTACGGAAGAGCTGCGCACGACGTTCAGAGATGCCCTTGGAGGCGGCAGCGGGGCAGGCCTGGGGTCTGGTTTGTCGGCTCTGACGGATCAGGTGGATAGTGCACTTCGCCCGGATCAACTTCGAGAGCTTATGCGAGATCCTGTCAGGAACGTGCACATGATCCAGGCTCGGTGCAACGGTGTTTTGGACGCCATCGAACGAGCGGAAGCACCTGTCCGAGCTGTCAGCACGCGAGAATTTCGATCGGATTGGGCCCAACGTATTGGGGCTGGTGTCATGACGCCAGTACAGCTTTTGGTGGCTTTCTTGGCTTTCGCACTGGATAAGGTTGATGAACTACGTAGTGACGTGCTGAACGCTCACTTCGGACTTTTGGGCGCTTATTTACAGCGTCATGGCGTGGAATACGAGCAGAAGCAGCTTCAAGGACGCCTTTCAGAGTCTGGAAGCGTGAATGCCACTTTTCCAATGACAGTGAAGTGGTTGAGCCTGGAGATGGAAGCTTATCTAGGACGGTCAGAGGTAGATGAGGCAGAGCGTGTTCGACTGGTACGCTGCGATGGTACAGCATTTGAGCGGTTTGTGCGCGCGAGTACTTGGGCACTGGTGGAGAGGCACATCGATGGCACTGCCTCGCGTGCTTGGCCGGAAACCTTTGAGCTAGATGTGGCTCGCATTCGTGCCTGCCGTGACGCTCTAGACCGCATCGCTGTGGTGTCAAGCCTGCTGGCTCTCGTTCAGGAGTATGTTGCTCGTCGCAATTTAGCTACACCCGCGGGATTTTTCCACAGCATCGGCCAGCAACTAAGCACGTTGTTGCGTTCACCAGGCGTCTCGGGTGCACAACTTGCAGTCCAAGCTTCCCAGGACGTCCGCCAGTTGGAGAACTCTGGAAGCGAAGCTGTTCAACACGAGTTGCAAGCTCTTGAGAAACGGCTGCACGGTTCTTTTGCCGCTGACAATCCCGTGTTCAAGCTCCTTTTCTCGCGTGCGGCACGTGCTTTTGAGTCTGCATTTGCGTCGCAGGGCAACAAAGCTGATAACCTACATCCGTCGCTGGAGCCGTTTGCCACTGAGATCTCAGAAGCCACTTCAGCGCTGCGACGTCTTGCCCAGCACAACGAAAATGTGTATGCGTCGCTGTACAACAACATCATCAAGCGCCTGGTCCCCTCTGCGTAGGTAGGCAGTTTTGAGATGGTGTGCTGTACCCGGTAGCTAGCTGTAAGGAGCAGTTCACTTTGCTGTAGGTTTTGATCGCTATTTGCGAGAAAATATCTTGTTTCTGGTGTTTTCGCAGTCGTCTTCCTACCCTCTGTCAGGCCGCCGCACTGGCCAGCCTAACTCGTGAGACGTGCACCCTGGACAGCTCCAGCCCCCACGCTAGCGTCCGTGCTGATGTTGTACAGCAGCTGCGCCAACCAGCGGCTCGTGGTAGCGTCTTCCTTGAGAGCCTCGTCGAACGTGTGGTTACGCAGAGCCTCCGGCAGGCACTGCCGTAAAGCCTCTTTAGCACTGCACAAGTCACCGACAACCAAGGTTAAATCAGTGGTAACAGACCAAAGAACGAGCAACAGTGGAGCGTACCGCGGGTTGTCCGACAGACGCAGGTAGCAGCGAATGATGTGCTTTAACAGACGCGGGGCTGGCGCCTCCACCAGCGTCGCCACCATCTTGCTCAGCACCGTTCCCACGGCATAGAACCGTTCGGGTGTGTGGCAGATGTAGGTGAGCCCCATATCGTCCAGCAGGATCTTCTGCACGATGAACGTGGCCACCGTCTTGCTCAGCTCACTGCCGGCCTCCATGATACGGAGACACAGCGGGATGATCTCCGTCTGCAGCAAGAAGTTGATCACTTCCGAGTCGTCAATCTGCAAAAAACAAAAAACAAAAACACCACAACGATTTTCGATCAGTGCCATTATCAACCATCACTCCTTTTCTTCTTCTCAGTTACCTTGACCAGTGCGCCAATGACGCCGAGACTCGTCAGCCGCAGGTACTCGAACGGCCGGTTCTTGCTCACCGTGTTCAGGAACGGATACAGGTACAAGGGGATGTGCGCTGCGATATCATTGCACGCACCAGGTTAGCACCAGTGGCATTGACAAATATTTTGCCAAAACGGCAACTTTCCCTTAAGACCATCACTCTCTCACTTACCATTGAGAAAGTGGGTGCGCGTCTCTGAATGCGACGCCACACACTGCAACAGCGCCAGCGCGTTGCACACTCGGTTCGAGGCGTGGGCCGTGAGCTGCGGGGGCGACAGCAGCGGGTAGATGGCCACGATCTCCTGCAGCAGCGCGGCCACGGTACCGAACGAGTGCCAGAGGATGGGCGCCAGCTCGGGGAACTCCTCGCGCTTCTTGCTGAGCTCCAGCAACGCGCTCTCGCGCTGCTCGGGCGACGACAGCTCGAGCACGAGCGAGTACAACTGCTCCTGGCTGTCCATGACGCTACTGTCTATCCGGGAATAATGGCCGATACTTGAGCTTTCCGCTCGCGTCACCTTCGTGCTACATAGAACAAACAGATGGTTGAAAATGTTGCTGCAACGAAACCGTTGAATTTATATCGGCTGCACCAGTGGTGCAGCACCCCAGTGTGCTTATTATTGCAACCCTGCTGTGATTTTATCGAGTTTTCAGTAATGCCTCGGGCTGCCGCACTCACCGGATTTTCAACAGAGCAAGGGAGCAAGTCGAGCTGGGTTTGACTCACCTTGCTCTCTCGTACCGAATTTCGAGGTAGGCTCGTCATTTTTTGTTTTAGCGTACTCAGCCGTAGTTCGGGCAATGAATGGCAAAGTGGAATGCATGACATCAACGACAGTCATAGGTGTTTTCGACGAGTCACCACGCATACTTGTTGCAATGTTGAACGCGTTAGAGAAGCTGACGGTGAAGACGATCCCTCGCGCATCAGATTTGGTGTCCTGGAAAATCTCAGCGTGGCAATTCTTTCTCCTTTACTCTCGCATGATATAAAATACTGCGCACGACAAAGGCATCGGGGTTGCAGTGGAATATCTGGTTAAGTCAAGTGCTTTCGATGTTGCTGCCGGACGCGTTTGCTATATGTCACCCTGCCTTTAAAGGTCATTTTTTTTAATGTTGTGGTGTTGATGTTGTGCGTATCATTCATTACCAAGCTTCATTGCTTAGACCAGTTAAATCTGAAGATAAAGTCGACACCTGCAAATTGAAGGAAACAAAATATCAAGTTCATAAAGAAATTATGTGCTTAATAGATCAACGTACCGAAATGAAAGACCCGAGATGCCAGTGTCAGCAGCGTCCACGTTATCAACTTGCCTTGAATGAGAGGCATGTGCGTCTCTAGCACGAAGGCAAGCTGGTGGAGTGTTCGCATACCGCAATTCCGTTGTGTGACGATCACCATTACGGCGAAAGACAAAAACTCCAGCAGGGCGTAGGCAAAAACTGCCTGTACTTTTTCACTAACGTTTTCAGTGGTAACACCGGCCATTTCAGAGTGATAGCGAGCGCTCGGGAGATGGACCATCACCATGGTGTAGTTTGCGTATAGGATTGGGACGACAGACTCCAAATACTCGGATAGTACAAGGCACTCGGTCGTGAACAGAATTTTCAAGGCGTCGTGCAGGAGATCAGAGTCTGTTGGTGGACTCAAAGCGTGTGGGTCTGCAACTTGATCGTGTTTGTCTCTGATGCGCGCCACGCCCACTTGTGTGATGCTTTTTATCACAATAGGCTGTACCCCGAATCCGGTACACCACCATCGGGATTGCTTGATGGTAGTTGCTGGTTTCATTGCACTTGCTTGGCCCAGTAGCCGACCCGATGCACAGCTGAAAGACCTGGCATGCGGTCGAAATCCGCGAACTTTACTCAGACGGTCAACTAGGTCGGCGTTAGCGGTAGATAGACGGTAAGGAATACACGACCGTAGCTGGATCTGAGTACGTTCCTGCATTTCCATCTCCTTGGGGCGTCGGCACAGCGAGCACAGTGCTTCTAGTAGATCGAGCTGAGCTTCATCAGAGCAGGTCGTTTCACGAAGCTGGTTCGTAATACTGGCTGTAGCCTGTTGAAGGCTATTCAACGCCATGTACGTATTCAGCACATCTGTCGCCATAATAACAGCCACGGTTGTCGTGGATGAGGCACTCTGCATACTCGTTACGATGTAGAACGCGTTAAAGAAGTCGACGCTGAAGATGACCGCCTCGGGCATCACGCCATGCATGCGACGAAAACTCAGTGCAATGACGTTCTTCATGAAGAGTTTCACAACGGGCAAGAGAGCCACCACAAACAGTTCGTTCCCCGTACCAGCCGCAGCGTGAAAGAGCGCTTGGTAAGCCAGATAGATAATCGACATTAGTGTCTGTGCGGAGAGGAATATTGCTAACCGAAACAACTGCCCTTGATGCTTCAAGATCTCCCAGACCAGGCGACCGCCAACCACAAGACGAAACGTACCAGCAAGAAGCACGAAATACGTTGGGGTCGTCACGATGGTCATGAAGGGAAATACTCAATCGAGAGACTGGTAGCGCTTGATGAGTATACCCGGACCACGTCGTGGACTCGAGTCTTTCTTGTATGTGTTGGAACGCCCCTACCTGTGATTGTGATCGTGCTCTCTCAAGAATCCGTACCATTGCAAGATCCAAGTGAGGGCTGGAGTGGAAATTACGGCATTTGGGTCCGCGCAGCCATCGTGGCCATTATTGTGGCGCACACGATCATTGTCCAGCTAAAGTATTTGGTGGATAGCGTACTGATATTAGTGCCGCAGGTTGCTTTGGTACTAGCTGGAGTGGTGTGTGGCCATCTAGCGCAATGTCTAGCTGTAGCGACCAAGGTTGTGTTCCCTATTTCCACGGTGACTCACCTGTGTGGCCAACCAAGCTCCCTTGACTTTGCCAAGCCAGGTTCTCCAACCGCTGAGAGGTTTTGCTAACGCGTGCGAAGCTTGGTACGAGGGTCCAACGCGTGATGACTCCATCAATTGAACGAGACCAGGACGTGATTAAGTTTGGTATGGCACGATTGAGAGCTATATATGACCACGATGGCATCTGCGCAAAACGCTACACAAACTAAATACGGCACAGAATGCGTCCGATCCTTCCCATTAATTTATTTCATCCCCGGTACCACCGGAGAATATCTTGTTTCCATTTCATAGTCTGAACCGTCTCCGGGCAAAACGGAGCGTACGTTGACGCCGGTGACACACCAACGGTAAATTCTAAGCTATTCCTTATGAAACCAACCGCAACACTTGCGCTGAATATTAATTTATGTGCCACAACACCCGCCAATGATGCGGTTGATGATCATCCGAACGTATAGTGTTGTTGTGAATCCAGCGTATTTTAATAATAATGAGATAGTAATACGTATTATGTCTTCTGCTGAATTTCAGCTATAGTATCTACTGTCCATGAGCTAGAATATTATTCAGTCTTTGACCTCAACAGCTTCGCGCTGTTCGCTGTCCTTATCCTTGTCATTATTGCTGATATGCAGTACTTGGCGTACTTGTTCACGAATGTCCAAGGGTTTCGCCTCCTTTTCGGTATCTTCCTCTTCAACCTCGGAAGTAGTTTTTCCTCTCTTGGCAGCTTCAATGTGCTTATTGAGCGTGTCGTACAGCAGGTTTAGCAGACTGGGCTCGAAAAGACCTTGTGGAAGATGGACTTTGGTCGGATCAACGAGTTCGAGGCGGAGCTGAAGCAGTCTTGGAACAAAATACGCCTTGCGTCCGAGTAGTTGACGTGCTTCGAGACAAGCTTCGAGCTCATCGCGCTTCATGACTCGGTAACACAAACTAGTTCGCTCCAGAGGATCCAACAACGCCTTGTGATCCCGTAGTTTCTTCATCTCGCCGTTGCGGGCGTACACATCTTCCCAGAAGACGTACCAAAACGTGACCGCAGGGTGCGAGTAGATGTATCGCATCCGCAGATACAGTGAATCGAGTGCGTCAGCATGTGTCTTCAGTAGTGCTCGCAGTTGAGGGTTAATTTCCAGGGTCCTCAAGTGATGTTCAAGTTTGCTACGCGATAAGCGAGGCTGGTTGTAGACTTCGTGCCAGAATCCATCGCTAAGCGTCTCATTACCTCGGCGATATTTCTCTTCAAGACGACGACGATATTGCTGGTTTTGCGAAAGAAGTTTCTTAACAGCAGGGATCCAGTCAAGCTCTGTCTGTGAGGAAATCTTCCTCAATTCATCGCTTTCTTCCATCTCAGCTGTCAGACCGATGTGCTCTGGGCCTTTTGTGGCCTCACGATATTTGAGTTGATGCACGATGCCTGTATTTGAGGCGACAGCATCTCCTTGGCCATCACGATATGTCATTGACACCTGGAATCCTTCCGCCATAACTCTGGGCGTTTTGCCGTGTCCATCGCCTTCAGTCTCGACGCGGATAACACCCCACGTGTAGTAGCATGTGAACTTTACCTTGGACATTCGCGTCTCCGTGTACGTCTTTCCAAATCTCTTGACCTCAATGATGCCGTCTTCGACAGTCACCTCCTCTTCCTGGGAAAAAGGGAACCGGATACTCGTAGCTAATGCGCTGAGCGCTCTCAACTTGTGCCTCACCTCTCGTCTGGCGATAATTTGCGGCGAGAAGTTGAGGGAAAACAGTTTTGCCAAGTTTCGGTGTGTGCTGTTGGTGTCAGTTGGGTCATAGTCGTCTCGCAAGGTTACCACATCCTTCGAAGCTTCTCCTCCCGCATCGGTCTCAACAATCGCAGACCTTATTGGGTCATCATAGACGATGGTGCAATGGTACGGGTACGGTTTGACGTACATTTTGCCAAAACCAGAGTGGCCACTAAGTGGATTATCAAGATCGCCCAAAAAAACATCCACACCCTCAAGAACCTCGAGTACAGCTTGGCGAAGACGTACTGTGTACGGATTTTCCTGACCTTTCCAGTGAGAGACCACACGACGGGCTCCCGAGGCGACAACGGCTTGCTCTAAATCCGATAAACGATTCGCAATTGTTACTCCGGAGTAATCTTTGCCCAGTTTTGGTTCCGTTAGCTCAAGCAGCGTGGCACGCCAGAACGCCTGCCACACACGATGCTTGACTTCTTTCTCAGGGTTCCATTCTGGTACAATATCTACAGCGCGGGCGTCTTCAATGCCTCGCGAGGTATCACTGAAAGAAAGGAATCCTGTCTTGTCCTTGATCCAGAGTCTTGTGTGTTTCATCCCAAGCCTTAACACGGACACCATGATGATCATATTCAAGATTTGCACGAAAACGGCAAAACCTCCCCAGCCTCTGAGGGAATTCGGGCCGACAATTACCGCGGCGCAGAAGCACGTCGTGAATGCGGCCAGTTTCGAGCTGATCTCCTGAACGTTGTTCATCGGGTCCGTAAAAGGTTTCCCCCTGACGGTGAAGAGTACGACGAAAATGTAGAGAGCGCAGACAAACCCTCCACGCAAGCCAGAACTCGAGCGTGTCGTAACTACAATGAGGAATGCCAGAGCAATTTTGACCGCCAACTGCACGACCTTGTAGTGACTTGAGCGTTGACCGAACCCAGCGTATAATGACCGATAGGGGCAACGAAGCTGGCTCGGATCCCGAGCTACAAGACGAGCGTACACCTTATCTGTGAGTTCGACCTTCTCGCCATCCAAGTTGTGCGTCATGTTTGCATTTTCGTGTGATCCTGTTGGCTGGTTTCGTTTAATGGCAATGTAGAACATCACGGGGAGTGTGCATGTGAAACTTAACAGCACCACGATTGCCATCAAAACCGCAAGCCACCATCCAGAGCCCTCTTTAAAGCGGGCGACAACCAAATCCACCGCTCCGTCTTCGTAGTCGCAGTCGTTCATATCTGGCGCTGCGCTGGCAGCCAGCACGTCCAAACACAGACGCGTAAGCGGGAGATACACCGTCAAACATGCCGTGATGACGTAGGTGAACATCTTGACTCGAGTCGCTTGCCTCACGGCCAACGCAGCCCAAGTGGTGGCTTCGTGGCCATGACGCACCTCGACAACTCGGCTGTGCATGTGCCTTCCCGTTTTCAAGAACCAGAGATAGCTGACCCACACAGCCAGAATCCCCATGATGAGAAAAAAACACGAACACATTGGTAGCAGCGGTCGGAACTTGTAAGAACGCCGACACATCCACCGCGAACACGTCGTAGAACCGGCTGAACCCCCAAAGAATTTGGCGCATGTTGTTTCCTACGTCAAGATCGGAAACGTACGCGATCACAGGAACGAATAATCCGGCGAAGAGGAGTCCAGCCGCCTGGATGTAGTCACGCGCGATTTCCACGCGAAGCAGCGGAGGCAAACCGATGCGCTCCACCCAGCCGATAAACCCAGTCAAAATGATCACTCTCCCGTCTCGGGCGGCGTCCAGCGCTGCGTCGACGAAGTCTCGGCTGCATGTTAACACCCCGGTCGCTGGAGCCGTACCTCGCGCTGCAATAGCGGTGGCAAACGGCGAGTTGAACACCATGTCGACCTCCACCTGCATCGCCGCCGCCACCGTATCGGAGAGCTTTGCTGCGGCGTCGCCAAGCTCCTGCCATCCTTTCATCAACGCCTGGGAGCAGAGTTTCCTGAATTCCTGCCAGTCCTCCTCGGAAAGAGTGTCTCGAACCGCGTCAAGATGCGATCGCAGCTCGTGCACTAGATGCTCGGCCAGCGGTGTGCCGTCACGAGCAAGTTTCTCGACTGCAGCTCGGAATTCAGTACCGACGGAGCCAGCGAAGGCAGCGGAAGACAGGAATGCCACCTGCAGTAGCCGTCCGATGTTGATCATGGCATCCTCGATGTCTTCCACGGTGTCTGGTAGCACGGTTTCTGCTTGAGCAGCTAGAGCTGCAGCTTTTTCAGTAATCGCCGAACTTACAGAGTTGTGCACAACCGACCAGAACGCTAGTAAATCCACGTCAGGCTTGGAAGCGAGAGTCGCCATTGCGCAGGCTGAGACCGCTTCTCGAAGCTCTGCCAAGTGCTGTACGGATTCATCGCCGATGTCGTTGAGCTTGGTCGCGGCGCATTCGGCGAGTACCCCGCACTTATCGAGCTCGACGACGAAGCCCATTTCGAGGGCTTGTCCGGCATCTGCCATGCGTTGAAGAGCTTCTCGGCACTCGGATGAAATGACAGTAGCGAATACTGGGGTTGACGTTAGAACCGTTTGGAGAGCTCGACCCCCTCGCTTTATGACGCGGTGTAGTGTTGCCGGACTGGGAAGTCCCCGTGAAGCCTCGAGACAGCCATCTAACGCTGCGGCTGATATCTCGGCCAGCTCCGGCGGCATCGGAACGACGGACGTCATAACCGTTCAAGTCGTGAAGTAAACCTGAATGGCCTATAAGCAATACGCGGACCTGCGAGGGGGGGGGGCTGTCAACTATTATACAATGTATAGCACTGGTAACGGACGGATGCCTCAACTTAAAGTTGCCGGCGAAACGGATGGATAAAAATGAACGCGGGATTGTGGACAGCACTCTCGTCTCTGAAACGTACTTCAACGTGTACAGGACGCATAACACTGCGATAAGAGGACAATGTAGTAGCGCACTTCTCTCTTCAACCTTCAAAAGTCAAATGCGAGGGTTTTGCATTACTCTGGAACATTTTTATTTTGCTGAGTAAATATTTCGTTTTGAAGTGAGATAGATTAATGTCATTTAGTTTTCCTAACGCCACCTAATGCCCGACGCCTTCCAACGCCATTACTGCGTCAGTCAGCTGTCGCAGTCAACTTCGTACTCAGTACGGGTGTTGCCTGCCCTCCATGATTGCACGGTCACAGTGGCGGACCTCAAAATGTCCTTTGCTTCTGCCATCGCCATCCACTGTTCCACATCCGTGTGTAAATTCCTACCTCTTTCGGTCCACTTCTCTCTCGCCGCCGCATTCTCCGCCGCAACCCAATCCATGTCCTCTTTGTTCGCTCTGGTCAGCCGTGCCAGCTCCTGTGCCGTCCAGTTCCGTTCCCTGGGTTGTGCTGTCCAGCTATTATCCAGTCCATCCGCCACTCTCCTCGCATTCCAGTATATTGCCGCGACACTGGGTGTCCTCGGTGGTCGTCTGGTGGCATGCTGCTTTATGATTAGATCGTTGTCCCCAATCACGTGTACCGGTGACCATCCGTAATNGACCATCCGTAATGCGCGCATTTGCGTAGTCCTCTCAGCAGTCCGAGTGATGCTGTTTTCATCGGAGTGTGCTTGGCTCCCTGGTAGCACATGCTGGCCATGTAGCAGATAGTGTGTCTGCTGCTCTGTGTCTATTCCACTTCCGCCAATAGCAGGAGTCCCTTCTGTTCCGCCCGCGAAAAATAGGAGGAAAAAACTTTCTGAGCGAGGCATATGGAGCTGTGGGTTCGTCCGGTTGGCTCCTAAAGCCTCACATAACAGTCTAGATAGGCGGAGCCGTCTCTGCGGATGGACTTGCACCCGTAGCCCCTGCATCACCTCCGCATGGCCTGCGCGTTGTCGACTCGTTAGTCCCGAGGTGTGATAAGCTGCTGACGTATCATTCAGCTTGTCAAAGTGCGCCACTCTCCATCTCCACACCGGAAGCAAATAGAGGGCCGCTTCCAGCCTCCAGCAGTGGGCTGTTAGCACTTCAACCGCCGCCCCCCAAAACTGAGTAAATATTTGCTGAGTGGTATCAGAGGACTTTTTACTCAGAAAAATAAAAATGTTGCAGAGTAAAGCAAAACCCTCTCATTTGACTTTTGAAGGTTGAAGAGAGCAGTGCGAGTGCGCTACTACAATGTCCTCTTATCTCAGTGTTATGCGTCCTGTACACGTAATTTTTTAGATTTTGGACTAACTCGGCATTTTGGAAGAAAAAAAGCCATAGTCCAAAAAAAATATTCCACTGGACCTAAGTATTGGAACATCTGCCGGTAATCTATCCGTAATGCTGGATTTTATCCAGCTTTTGTTGCTCCAATTCTAAGCGATATTACAACATCTATCGACGGTCTGTCCACTCACCGGCTCTAGCTCGTAACGCACAACTGCAACCCCATTCACGTGTTCGTGAGATTTTTTAACCGTTAACTATACACACCTGGGCGTCGTTCACCGTTACAAAAAATATAACATAGATAATATCTTAGGCCGTGATCGACTTGTTTGGCTCGAACCAACTCTATTGCAAAATACGCATTTGAGGGAGGATGAAGCAGCTGGTTCGCGAAAAACATGGTCTCCCCTAAATTTGGGATCCAGTCATTTTAGCCTCATTTCAGTCTGAAATGGGCTTTTTGTGTTCGAGTTAGGTCGAAAGTGCTATTTTGACTCAAACTGCAATTTCAACCCAAGTCAAACACGGCCTTATAAGGGTAAAATCGAAGTCCTGCTTTTGAGCGTATTTGCAGTCCTGCATGAGCACCTGCTGATGGACGACAAAAAAAACGAAGTGGAAGCGAGTGTCGAAATGGGGCGTGCCTCCTGCTTGCGTGACAGCTTCGTAAAATCGACTCTCCTCGAAGAAAGTTCAAGCTCAAGTTGTATGGCGACGAGGACCTTCAGGTTGCCAAGA
>KQ473660.1:7132-21837 GCA_001314425.1 Phytophthora pluvialis | reverse complement strand
TTCTTACCAAATTTTCACGACCAGCAAACCACAATTTTTCTTATTCATTTGAGGCATTCTGTGTGCTAATTGGCCGTGAAACACAAGCGTTAGCTTCAAAAGAAAAAAATCGAGATTGGAGCTGCCGATTTTGGACATGGAGGCTGCGATTTTGCTCATAAAAAGTGCAAAATGGGCGGCTTCGGGGGCGATGCTCGGCAACTCGCTGTTTCCACCTTGCTAAGGAACCTGAGCGCGTAAGAGTGCTAATGGAGTAACTCGGTAACTTAAGGAGGACAGTAGAGCAAAAACCACTTGCGTCGCTTCAACGCTCAAAATCGACAGCTACTTTTTATCTTGACATTTGTATTGATGTCTTGGTTTTAGTATGCACCAAGATTGACCGGACATATGCACCATGCCTTCCAGACACCCCCTCCTTATGTTGAAATTTGTATGGTGCCTTAAGTGACCGGATATATGCCTCACACGGATAGTGTCAGCGAATCAAGCATGACAAAGTTAGATTTTCAGTGAAGAAGAGACATCTCAATGAGAGTCTTTTGGAGCCGTTGCACTCGGCAATATGGTCCCAGCCAAAGGTCCTCAACTTCGCTGCTGTCAGTAGCATACACTTCGTTTTGCTTGCGTTGTATTACTCACCGTCCGACCAATTCAGCAGATTAGGATTTCCAGGACGAGCGAGTGAGCTCTAGAACAGTTGGGGTGACGGAGTATAGACTTTTGAGCTTTGTGTGTGTGTGGAAGTAGCTAGTCAATTCAGCATTGAGTGCCCAAATATAGTTGAAGTCTGCGTCACTCGAACTAACAAAACAAAAAACATCGGCAGCGCTGGTCGATGATGCTGGTCATCCTTGACGCGGCAGGTGGTGTGAGTTACGAGCCACGATCAGGCCCAAACGACCCCCCCCCCCCCCCACGTCCTCTCCGGCCAAGGCCCCTTCGGCGGAACCACAAAGTCCTCAGGAATCTCCGTGGACTGGAATGCTTGAAAGTAAATATCCAACGACGGAACAACGCGAGTTTGCCATGCTCGAGCAGACAATTTAACGTGCTGGCCGAGTTCGTCCAATTTGCTGATATCACGACCGTAGTATGCGCAATACATTCCGTTGCTTCGCATGTTGATCACTCAGTTCCAAGTCTCATCGTCCACGCATGCCGTGGCCAAGAATCTTCTAAAGGAACCGCAAATTGGCAGGGTGCATCGCGATGCGGATTTATGGTGTGAAATACTTCTATAGCTGGCAATATGCGGATTCCCGCACTATGATTCCACGCAAAGCCAATCGCCTCCAAACAGTCCTTGTCACGGGCGGCTTGGTTCTCGTAGTATGTTCCGCTGTGTATACTTTGTACTACATCTCCTAAGTTTAGTCCCCACGCTTTGCGTGGCCACCGAAAATCTCCGGCACTTTAACCACCGGTTTCGAGAAGCAATGGCCGAACTCTTGCTTGAAGACTTTGAGTGACGGGGGGTCTTCTCCCTCCAACCGCGCTCAGCGATCGTAGTCGTGTAGCAGAACTCCATTCTTTCCAGCTCCTCTTCACCGTTTGCCACTCGAGGCAAAAAAAATCTTCTGCATCGGATGTGGTTCGCTGTGATTCTTCTAGTAGAGTTCGAGGCAGCCCAAGCTTGCATCCCCACACTGTTTGTGGTCACGTCCCGTGACCGGTTGCACCACAAACTTCAAATGAACATCCGTGTGGCCGTGCACCTCGTAGTACCGATGTAGTGATGGCGTCCCACCTCAATTGTGACGCGTTAGTGGTGAACCCCATCGCTTCCAGCTCCTGCTCCAGATTTGTCAAGAGCGTCCTGGTTGAACCTCTGTTCCGCAATTGAGCCCAAGATCGTACCACCACACTATCGACGGCCAGCTCGCGTCGTCTTTGGGCACAACGAAGCTGCGTGGTACCAGCAAGTTCCCGTGTTTCCTATTGTATGTGGTTAGTGCAGCCACCGCCTTCTTCACCCATAGACGGACACCGTCTCTCCTTACCAACAGCGCCCGGCTTTTCGGTTTAAGTGCCTTGGTACATGCAACTCTGTCGGTGGCGATAGAGCCCGCAGTTGCTTGAGCGGTGGGCGCTGCGGTCTTCAACCCCAACATACTGATCGCATACCTAGGATTTTATCACCCTCGAAGGCCTCGAACTGGCAAAACCTGGTGGTGTTGAGTTATTCCAACCAAATGATCCAAACGTTTGGCATTCCTCGCAAGCGGTGCTAGCTCTGCATTTAAGAAAGCCTTTCGATCTTCTGACTATACGATCCCCTCCGTTTCATCGAGCGTCACTCAGGTAACTTCAACAACCTCCTTGTGTGTCCTCGGCCACCTTGAAGGCTTCTGCTAGCATCCAAATATTACAACAACAACACTCCGATGAAGTTTGCCCCGCAGCGCAACAGTATAGCGTCGCGGTGTACCCGCATCAGCCTACACGGCAAGCTTTTCCAGACTTGAAATTCCAGAAGATCTGCGTTAGGAAGCAGGCCATCCGTCGCGTTGACACCACCTCTTCACAATAAATCGGAGGAACCATCAGCCTTCTGTTCACGATTCAGTGCCTTCCAACTACTTATGCCCACGCGGCCGCGAGCTCTTCGAGCAGTGCCAGAATCAGCGAGTGGTTAGCCTACCTTCCGAACGCCCCTACGTGCTCCACAAACACTAACGCTGTCCTTCCACCAAAAGGCAGCATCAAAAGTAGAGGCGACATACAACTGCGTACTCTGCTGACGGAAAAGCCTCCAGGACTTCGCTCGCTCGACATGAACCGCAAGCAGAGACGCTGGAATTCTGGTCCTTGTGGCGTGAAATTGGCATAGCAACAAAACTACGGAAAGCGGAGGCTCAGCTAAGCGATGCCAGCTCCATTACCAAACACCAATCATGAGACGGCATGGGGACTTTGCATTGTCCAGCTCGATTTCCAGTTTTGTTTGTATTATACCACGCAAACGATCAATCGCTATATTAATATCATCAACGCATTTTCACACGAAGGAACTTGGTGCAGTCTTGCATGCGGCTCTTTCGAGATAAGTGTAGGTGGCTGGGCGCCGCCTTCGGTTGAGAACGGTCCGTTCTCACAATTGTCAGGAGTGCCTTCCGTATTCAGCAACGAATCAGCACCACAGTTGCAGCAGTTGGGTCCTCCTTTCCACGCAACCTCAAAAGTCCTATCCATTAGAACGGCTTGCGGCCGGAACTCCACGAAACGTGCCAACGGCGTATTCGCATGCTACGAGCATTGAGCTGGACACGCCCCCCCCCCTCTCTCCCCCCAAATCACAGCGGAGACACAAAAAGTTACACCTTCGCAGCGTCAACAATAACGGGGGCTTCGAGACAAGCTGAACTTGCAACTTGAACGCGCGTCGACTGTAGAATCGTCCGTGTTGATACGCGGGGCGGACCGACAAATCCACGTCGTACGACCCATACCATTCAACCTTGGTGTTCATTGCGCTCGTACATGTTGAAGTTGTGTACACCTTGTGTGCGACGGCCACGTGGTACGTGACCAGCAAGTACAGTGGCCGTCGTTAATTCGTAACTGGCAGGAACGAATATATTTACGCAAATGATATCCATCGCATCCAGTTTCATAGTCACACCCAGCACAACCACCTCAGACACTATACACCTGGTCTCTACCAACCGTACCATCCGATGCTTTTCCTCCCACCCACTGTACGACGTCCACGTGGCTAGTACGTCGATCGTACTTAGCGCGCTTCGAGCGTACACGTGGCGATCCGACCCCGTGCACGGCGGGTCGGTCGATATCCCATTCGAGAATTTGCGCTGCTTCAAGCAACTCACCGACCAACACTCTTTCGACTTCCAAGATGCTGACCAAGCTGGTGGTGGCACTGGCCGCTGTGGCCGCGACGGTGGCCCATGCCGAGACGATCTTCCGCGAGACGTTCGACGACGCCGACTGGGAGAGCCGCTGGGTGGCCTCCACGTGGAAGCCCGCGGCCGAGGTGGGCAAGTTCGAGCAGGTGGCGGGCCAGCACTACGTGGAGGAGGGCGACAAGGCCATCAAGACGAGCGAGGACGCGCGCTTCTACGCGCTGACGGCCAAGTTCGCCAAGCCCCTGGACAACAAGGGCAAGGACCTGTTCCTGTCGTACCTGGTGCAGCACGAGCAGAAGCTGGATTGCGGCGGCGCGTACATCAAGCTGCTGCCCGCTGACGTGGACCAGGCCAACTTCGGCGGCGACTCGCCCTACGCCGTCATGTTCGGGCCCGACATCTGCGGTAGCACCAAGAAGACGCACGCCATCCTCAGCTACGCCCGCCCTGGCGAGGAGGCCGTGAACATGGACCACAAGGACACGATCCGCGCCGAGTCGGACACGGACGCCCACCTGTACTCGTTCGTGCTCAAGCAGGACAACACGTACGAGGTCAAGATCGACGGCAAGAGCATCAAGGAGGGCTCGCTCGCCGAGAGCTGGCCGTTCCAGCCCGAGAAGCAGATCAAGGACCCCAAGCAGTCCAAGCCCAAGGACTGGGTGGACACCAAGCAGATCCCCGACCCGGAGGACAAGAAGCCCGAGGGCTTCGACGACACCCCCAAGACCATCCCTGACCCGGACGCCGAGAAGCCCGAGGACTGGGACGACGAGGACGACGGAGAGTGGGAGCCCGCTATGATCGAGAACCCCGAGTACAAGGGCGAGTGGAACCCCAAGATGATCGACAACCCGGACTACAAGGGCGAGTGGGAGCATCCGGTGATCGACAACCCGGACTACTTCGAGGACGACGCCATGTACAACGTCGCCAAGAACGTCGGCGCCATCGGCTTCGAGCTGTGGCAGGTCAAGAGCGGGTCGCTGTTCGACGACATCCTGGTCACCGACAGCGAGGACGAGTTCAACGCCCACGAGGAGGCCGTGCTTGCCAAGACGGAGGCCATGGCCGCCAAGAAGAAACAGATCCAGGACGAGGAGAAGGCCAAGAAGGAGGCCGAGGCCAAGGCCAAGGAGGCTGAGAAGGAGGACGCCGAAGAGGCTGACGAGGACGAGGCTGAGGCCGAAGAGGAGGAGGCCAAGGAGGAGGCGGCTGAGGAGGCTGAGGAGGCCGAGGAAGAGGCGGTCGAGGAGGAGAAGGCCGAGAAGGACGAGCTGTAGACGCTGCCGTCCGAGCCTAGTCCCCTACTTACTTTTTTTTAATTTTTTGTTTCGCTAGGGCGAGCAACAAATACACGTAGAGTTGGTCAACAGTGATCCCGCTGCTCTGCTTGCTTCGGCCAGATCAAGGCTTGATAACTGATTCAACGTGATCTTATCAACGCCTATTCATCGGAGCTGTTGCCATAACTTGAGTGGATTGAATTTACCTATCTAGCGGCAAATGTGGCGAGGCAGACGGCGGCGATGAGCATGCAGTGCAGGGAGATGCAGGTCAGGAACACGTAGAACCACTTGATCGTGCGCTTGCCAACGCACTTGCCCGTCCACGGACAATGGTGATCCAGCTGCAGCAGTGCCATACGTCATACGCCCCAGAACAACAAACACAACCTCGTCAATTGCTGAAGACCCAACTCCTCTCGCTTGTTAGCAGCACGCACCTCTCTGACGCAGACGCCGCAGTCGGAGCAATGGGACGCGTTCAACGGCCGACGGACCTCGCATTGAGCTGTAGCAACCATGCACACCACCACAAGTGAGACCTCATGCACAGCCTTTAGCGCTCTCTACCGAAGCTGTACCGCAAATAATGCCCGTCTCGATGTCTCCTTGCAGCTGGCTCGACACCTCCAGGTCCTGGAACACGACGCCGGGGTCGCTGCACGCCACCATCGTGAAGGAGGCCGTAGTGAGGCAGATGGAGGCCAGCAGCGCCATCTTGAGCCCGTACAGCAGGTCGTCCGCGAAGAAGAAGAAGGCCGGGCCGACGGCCAGGCAGTAGGTCACCAGCATGCAGCCCCAGTGCGGCCCGACGTGGCACGTGGCCGGGAAGTAGCCGTACTTCTCGGTCAGCGAACACAGCACGCGCGTGCGACCGAAGCGCGCGCAGCAGCATCCATTTGCGCGTGGAGACGTGCTGTACTTGGCCGTAGGCTCGGCGTCCACGTCGTCGCCCTGGCGAGCCAAGAGTTCCGCGTCGGCGGGCATGGCGCTGCTGCAGGATTGTCTATTGTGATGACGCACATAGTGAACGCAAGTGAAGAGAGAATCAGGTAGTGGAAAAGACGGAGTTGATGTGGTCCACATGAAATGGTGTCAAGTGGTGTGTAGCACATGACGACTCGTTGTGCCGAAAAACACGCGCCGGCCGCTTTCTCCAAGCAGCGCATTTGCTTCACAAGCCTCGACGTCAGTGGTCTTTTACCCATCGTACAAGAGCGCCCATTTTGCCTCGGAAATGCATTTATCGCTTCACGTGCTGTGTGCACTCCCCCACTCGCTGCGTCCAATCAGTGCGTCGACGTCGGCTTTTATCCATCAAATAGGCGGGCTTTTATCCAATCAAACCTCCTAGTCGCACTAAGTACGACGACGTACTACCGGTAAAAGGCAAAGCCCTGGGGGCATTTCCGCATCCGCCGGCTCCCCCACACCCACCACCACACAGGAAACAGATCCCCGCAACATGCTGCGTAACTTGGCCTCCATCTCGCGCCGCTCCGTGGCGATGCGCTCGTCCGCGTCGCCCCTCACGGCGCGCGCCTTCTCGTCGGCCTCGTCGGACTACGACGTGGTGGTGATCGGCGGCGGCCCGGGCGGCTACGTGGCGGCCATCAAGGCCGCGCAGCTGGGCATGAAGACGGCGTGCGTCGAGTCGCGCGGCTCGCTGGGCGGCACGTGCCTGAACGTGGGCTGCATCCCGTCTAAGGCGCTGCTGCACTCGACGCACCTGCTGCACATGGCGCAGCACGACTTCAAGAGCTACGGCATCGACGCGCCCGAGGTGACGGCCAACTTCCCGCAGATGATGAAGGCCAAGGAGAAGGCCGTCAAGACGCTGACGGGCGGCATCGCGTCGCTGTTCAAGAAGAACAAGGTGACGTACATCAAGGGCTTCGGCAAGGTCTCGGCCCAGGGCGAGGTGTCCGTGACGCTCAACGACAACAAGGGCAACGAGACCGTCAAGGCCAAGAACATCATCATCGCCACCGGTTCCCAGGTGACCCCTCTGCCCCCCGTCCCCGTGGACAACGACGCGGGCAAGATCATCGACTCGACGGGCGCCCTGGCGCTGAAGCGCGTCCCGGAGCACCTCGTGGTGATCGGCGCCGGCGTCATCGGCCTGGAGCTCGGCTCCGTGTACAAGCGCCTCGGGTCCAAGGTGACCGTGGTCGAGTTCCTGGACACCGTGTGCCCCGGCTTGGACGAGGACTCCATCAAGGAGTTCACCAAGCTGCTCAAGAAGCAGGGTCTGGACTTCAAGTTCGGCACCAAGGTGACGGCTTCGGAGGTCAACGGTGACGTTGTCAAGCTCACCACGGAGGCCTCGAAGGGCGGCGACGCTGCCACCATTGAGTGCGACGCCGTGCTGGTGGCCACTGGCCGCCGCGCCTACACGGCCGGCCTGGGCCTGGAGCAGATGGGCATCCAGACCGACAAGCTTGGCCGCATTGAGGTCGACGACGCCTTCCGCACGCAGGTGCCCGGCATCTTCGCCATCGGCGATGTGATCAAGGGTGCCATGCTGGCGCACAAGGCCGAGGAGGAGGGCATCGCCTGCGTGGAGAACATCGCCGGCAAGCACGGCCACGTCAACTACGGCGCCATCCCCGGGGTCATCTACACGTTCCCGGAGTTCGCCTCGGTGGGCAAGACCGAGGAGGAGCTGAAGGCCGAGGGCATTGAGTATAACGTCGGAAAGTTCCCGATGATGGCCAACTCGCGTGCCCGCACGGTGGCTGAGGCCGACGGTCTGGTGAAGGTGCTGGCCGACAAGAAGACGGACAAGCTGCTCGGTGTGCACATCATCGCCAGCAACGCCGGTGAGATGATTGCGGAGGGTGTGATTGGCATTGAGTACGGCGCTGCCAGCGAGGACCTGGCGCGCACGTGCCACGCCCACCCGACGCTGAGCGAAGCGTTCAAGGAGGCCTGTCTGAGCGCTTTCGACAAGCCCATCAACTTCTAAGCAGACAGTGAGTACTGCCTCGTAGTAGACGGAGGTGCGACGGAGCGGGCATTAGTTTAGTGCAGACCAAGACAACTAGCGCTAGCCCATGCATAGTATGCGTGCGGCAGAGTGCTTTAACGCGTATGCAAAGGTTATATACGTGGCTCTGACCATCTCATCACTCAATCGTGTGTAGATAATGCGTGCTGGAGGCAGGTTGAGTTTGGCGTCTTTTTTCGCCTTCGTCATGCAATGAACTTTGGGTCGCTGATCATTTGATGCAGTGTTTGCTACTTATCCAGCTACTGTAGCAGCGTGCCACAACAACAGGAAGCAGGTACGGTAATGCCATTTCCACATGCGCTTTACCAACGCTGACACCGTTTAGCTTGGGTTGGAAGAATGCCAGCAAAAAGACCTTGTGAAGCACTGACTTGCAAAAAAAATCTTGGGTTTGCCCCGTTTCTTAGCAGCGCTAAGGTTTCATGAAACAACACCAACATCGTAAGGCAACACATACACACACACAAAGGAGTTTGGCTGGTAACTAATCCCTTCAAATTGTTATCAGTAGTCGAAGTAGCTTCCATAGCGCTTGCAACGGCGCAATGGTGAGACGTCTTGGGGCTTGCGACTTCAAAATCCCAAGCCCATGAGAAGTAGCAGGTGCGTGCATACCAGATCTAGAAGAAGATCTGGACCGGGGGTCCCATGGTGGACTTGAGGTACAGCACCTTGATGTTCTGCCAGTTCTTCTTGAGCAGCGAGGCCAGGAAGTTGGCAGCCAGCTGCGTGTTGACCACGATCTGCTGCTTGTCGAGGGCCACGTGGCCGATGGCCACGTTGAGGCACATGACCTTCTTCATCTGGAACTTGATGGTGGCGCGCACGGCGTCGGCCTTGTCCGTGAGCGAGTCGTTCGAGGTCACGAGGGTCGGGAACTTGCCGGCCTTGTTGAGTCCGGGGCCTAACAGACGCGGGATCTGCTTGATGAGCGTGTCCGAGGCCAGGAAGGCGTCGTACTTCTTGGCGAACTTCTTGATGACCTTCTTGTTCTTGTTAAACTTCTTCAGGTCGTCCACCGTCATGTACTCGAAGCCCTCCTTCTCGGCCATCTCACAGTGCACGGCGTTACCCAGCACGCAGATCTTCATGTTGGGGCGGGGCACGGTGGGCAGCTTGAACGTGCCGCTGAAGCGTTTGTCCTTTTGCGGGTCGTAATTCTTGAGCGTGATCTGCAGCTCGATGGTCTCGTTGAAGTTGCGCTTCTTGCCCTTCAGCTCGTCGCCGTTGATGTGCACGGTCTCGCCGGCCGAGAAGGCCAGGATGTCGTCCACGGCCTGCGACAGCAGCTCCGAGTTCAGCTTGCTCATGCTTCCTTAGGTTCGGTCGGGCGCTTCTTACGACGGTCGATTCAAAGGGAGAATGACTGAACGGGGGGAAGCGGCGAGGGCGGTTGGTTGGCTGAGCGAAGGGCATCCGGCTAAGTACGATATTTTACCTGGTAGTCACACCTGGAATATGTCCTGGTAGTCACAATAACAGAAACCTGTTGGAGATGATGAAAGTGGCTTTGGCGGGGGTCACATGGTGTGCACCACGCCACTTCATGGTTCAATTTGGGCGCAACACTTGACAGTTGTTGGGGAAAAGAGCATCGCGCACGGAGATCTTTGACTCTGGCATATCGTGGCTAACCACCCTCGAGTCTCCAGATAACATTTACAAACTGGTAGCCAAGGCTGGCGATGCCATCTTCAAGGACATGAACAAGTGTAGCTTTAGGTGGCTACTAAGAAATCTGCGGACAACGTTTTCAAGATTTGGATGCTGAACGGAGCCGGCGAGGAGCTCTTTGAAAACCCGCAATTCAAAGCGTGGATCGGTTACGTGTTTTCTTTCAACACGAAGCACCCCGACAAGAACACACATTTGCGCGCGACGTTGGAAACGTACTATAGCAACGAATAGTTTTCAAACATGTTGGATTCGGCGAAGAAGGTCCGGGCCATGGCAAGACCGAACAGCGTTGGATGATCAAGGGCAAGGTGAAAGATACGACGAGGATTGCCAAGCGCGTGCAGGCTGAGAAGATTCAGTGGTTGGACATGGAGACCCTGGACGACGGATTTTGTCTGATAAAACTTGACAAGGCCAGGGACAGATTGTTGACGAGCTTGCTGTTGACTGCTTCGTTCAAGTGTATGGATGCTTTCAACTAGGAGAATCCCCGCGAAGCTGGTCGCGGTATTGGCCGTTCACTGCGTCAGAGATAGCGGTGAAAAAAGACATCGAGAATGGAGAGCCCCACCACCAATTTGCAAGCTGCCCACGTGGAACTTTGGTTGAGTGTCGGATGAGGATCTCCACGGTGCTAAAAATGGATAAGGTGCTGGTCAACCTTCTTGCCGACCCATTATTCAACACCTGGCTCAAGTACACAGTCGATTTCCGCACGATGACCCTCTCACGGAATCGAGTACGTTCTCAGCAGCTTCACTCCAATTCTATACTGACACAGAGCTGGCAAAGATGATGGTTGCAGCGTCCCTAGCATGGAGACCACTGCCGAACGAGAGGAGGCCGAACTGTCAAGTATTGGCTGGGCACCGATTTTCCTCCAAAAGCACATTTTTTGGAGCTCAACTTGAACAAGGCTGGCGAGAAGCTGTTGGAGAGCCCTCTCTTCAGCACGCAACTGGGACACAAGACTCGCGCAGATGCTGGAGGAAATGGCAACGGAGGTGCAAACCGAACAGCTTACTGGACTGCTAAACTAAATGCTCGAAAGAAATCGCTCATTGGCGGGGATCGGCCAGCGATGCAAGCTTGAAGCTTTCGCAAGAGTACAAGGCGACGTTCAGGGCGAGTTAAAGTCACGCTGGACTCCATCGGTGGGAGTTTGTTTCACGCTATTCGCGATAACGAAGTGCCTGATTGACTGTTTCCTTGTTTCTCCAGTGTCAATCCAGATCCATCCTGTGTAGCTTACATGTAACTTTATTCGGAAGAATGACTCGACTCGTACATCGTAAACCCCCAGCTCAAGGCCTCACCGACGTCTCCGGAGCATGGGTGCTTTCAGACGCATCACAGCACGTAGCTCAACCCCACCGGCAGGCTCCGTGCACGCAGGTAAAGCGCCATCAGCAGTCCAAACAGAGCCCAGACCGCCACCGTAGCAAGGACGGCATAGCTCATAACGAATACACTGCAGTTCTCGTACTCGCAGACCTCCGGGAAGACGGGACTCATGGAGCAGTAGCCGTCCTTCTTCTTGCGTCGCAGCTCCATCTTGGCCTGCTTCTCCTTGAGCGCCCACGTGGCCACCGCCCCCTGGATCTTCTGCATCTCGGTGTATTGGATCTCCTCCTCCTCGATGGACGACTGCCTCGACAGCGTCGTCATGAGCAGGTCGTCGTCCTCTGCGTCGTCGCAGTCGAACAAGTCTCCGTCGTCGTCCTCGTCGCTCACGGCTTCGACGCCCTCCACGCCGTCGAGCACGTCCGCGTACTCGAGCTCCAGGTCGGGGGACCCAATGGGGGACAGGAACTGCAGCTCCTGCTCGTCGTCGTGGCCCGCGGCGTCGAAAATCTCGAGCGACTTGCGGCGTCGCAAGCCTCGCGGGGGCCGGTTCAGGTGCGTGTGCTTGAGCTCGAGGTGCGCCGCCAGACAGCTCTTGCACACGACGTCCATGCAGTGCTTGCACTTCTTCTTGAGCCCAAAGACCTTGAACTTCTTGCCGCATTCGTCGCACGCGCTCGGGGAGCCCATGACTCGGCCGTCAACAGGAAGACTACGGCCGTAAAAATGGCCAGTTTCTGTCTGTCGAACGGACGCCATGACGGTCTCCGGGATGCAGCTTCATTGCCATCGAGAGAATTGGATGGCGTCTTTGCGGTTCTGCAAGCCGTGGGGTTTGCCACAGACCAGACCAGAATTGGAGGTTGCGGCTGGCTCTGGTGCTGTTGGCGACGCACTCGGTCCGTTCATCGACACCGATAGGCCCACGAGCTTGGCAATGAATGCACTGGCCCAACCTTGTTGCTGCCAGTGGTGAGAACCGCAGTGTGGGCGGTGTCTCTCGCAGTTCAGGACGATCAAGTGCCAGCAAATCCTTTCATTTCCATTTCACGTTTCCTTCGCAAGTAAAAGAAATCAAAGCAGCAGGACCGCACAGGAACTCCACCAAACATTTTCCAAGCTATTGTCCCCACACTGGCGCGGATCATCGCACCTCCCGTCTTGGTCATAAGTGGTGAGCTTTATCTATCATTTTACTACTTCGCTCAGCCGGCTTCGGGAAAGGAAATCAACCGCTCAATTTCAGATTTGTTTTACCAGGAAGGTGTATTTGGTTTTCGTTCCCCCTTTTGTTAATCGCGACCAAGTGCAGACTTTCGCCCCGCATGAACCGACTCCGATATCGGATAAAGCAGCAGTCAAGCTCAAGCCCCAGCTTCGTCCTAGGATGAATGTTATAATGTTCGCATGGTACTTCCCGACAGGATTTTGGTCATCGATGGCATGGAGACGACACGACTGGGCGAGTCATTTGGATTGACAATCCGCCACACCAAAATGCTGGTGTTTCGCTGCCATTCTCTTCAAAAAGCTATGCGCCGTACACAGGATAAACGTTTTCACGCGGATTATTTTGTCGGCTACCACGTCTTCGACAGAGGAAAATCCTACCACCGATCAGGGCCGAGTCGCTCGAAAGAACTCAATGGTCTTGTAACGGCACTATTGGTTCCCCAAGGTCGTGGCCACATGATAAGGTCCCGACAGTCGGGAACTTCCACACTCCAAAAATAATGCTGGGCTAAGAGGCAGCTTTATCGAATGTCTCGCGCTCATGGATGTGATGGAGCTGTACACGCAAGCGTACGTACGATTCCAAAGCGACTACGAAACAAATTCGGCCTCGCCGGTCACTGTAAAATACGTCATTCTTAACGATGACGAAGAAGCCAGCATAATTCTTATCTGCTACGAAGCGAGAAGTGAAGGCAATGGCTCGACGATGATAACAACAAGTTGTAGATGTACGCGCACTTAGTAACCGGGTGCGCCCCCGTATGAACACCAGCTTCATTCTTCCCAAACATGCGTTCTGCAACTTTGGTGGAAACCGAAAAACAGCGAAAGTCTGTCGCGGTTTCCACTTTCCAAATCTAATCCGTCCGTAAACTAAGGAAGTACCCACTACGGGGGGGCTTCTGTGAAGCTCATCAAGCTGGATCGCTTTCAACGCATGAGGCTCTGCCCCATTCAACCCTGGAGCATGTTGGCGATCCGCTTCACCGTTCATTCCTCAATTTCCTTTGGCGTCGACAACAACCCCCCTCCAATCGACTGATGGCCTCGAGAAACTCCGCTGCGGCTGTGACTCTCGTCGGCATTCTCGCTGCCGGACTCGCGTCCGCCGACGTCCCGGTCTCCGTGCAGTATGATGCAACCTACTCGCTGCCAGAGTCTCGCGGCTTCCCCTGCTCTGGTGACGGAGCGGAACCGGTGAGTGTTACCTGCCCCAAGGCCGGTGACGTTGCCACTGCTGACTGCCAGCCGTACGTGCTGTCCTACAACGGTACGGACTGCGTTGCTCCGGTCGACGCGGAGTGCGTCCTCGTACACGACGAAACGTGGGGCTGTGCATTTCCCAAGGCAGACTGGAGCACCGCCGACGAAGAAGCGGGATACACTGCGACTACGCAGGAGAGGGCCCCTGCTGCTGTCAACTACGACATTTCCGTCGATGGACCACTTACCCTTCGCTGTCACGTTGACCCCGATGAAGAAAGAGCCCAACAAACGGGTAAGACGACTACTAGCACGACCGAGAGCGGTGCGAGTCACACGGCCGGATCTACCGAGAGCGGCACCACCGCTGGCGAATACGGCATCCAGACGATGACACCGATGACTGGAAGTACGTCGACTATCGAGACAAAGGAGGGTGGCAGGACTGCTGACTACGGCGCTAGCGAGGCAGCGGAAGGTAGCAAGACAACCAGCGATCATGATACCGGCACTACGTCAGAAGGTGACAGCACGTCCGCGGTCTACGAAGAAGACCAGCAGACGGGTGAGAAAACCCCGGCACCCGAAAGTGGCAACACTCCTGGAAGCTATGAAACTCCTTCCAAGGGAACCAACAACGAGACTGAGAAGCCAACCACGAACGGCGATAAAACCACTGGTGACTACGGAACTCCTTCCATGAGCGGTGAAGAAAGGTACCAAAATGGTGAACCCCGCACAGTGGAGCCTGGAACCGAGAAGCCAAGCGAGAGCACTGAAGCACCCACGGAACAAACCACTAACGCTCCAGTCGAGGAGACCACAGCGGCTCCTACTAGTTACCCTGCCGAAGAGGCCACGGAAACCTCGACAGAGGCCACAGCAACACCTCAGACGACAAGCCCTACCGAGGCGCCTTATGCGACGGAAGCAGCCACAGCACCGCCGCCGACTGAAGCATATTCAACGCAACCTCCGACCGAAGAGGTCTCGACGCAGCCTCCGACCGAATACGTCTCGACGCAGCCTCCGACTGAAGAGGTCTCGACGCAGCCTCCGACCGAATACGTCTCGACG
>LGTU01000925.1:0-17587 GCA_001314425.1 Phytophthora pluvialis | reverse complement strand
TTGCCTCCACAAGGTTTGAGAATTCTCAAAGTGACAACCCTTGGCTCGCAGCGGGGTCTTCAGCAAGGTGTAGCGTAGGTCGTGGCTTGCAGAGGACCTTGGTCTTAGCTGGTAAAAGAAGAAGTGATATTGTTTGTGGTTAGCTATGCTTCGGGGGCCGACCTCGTTGGCACTCGAAGCTTCTGGAAAAAGAGAAAGGGAATAGAGATCTGATCTTCAACCTAACAGCGTAAGTCAAAGCGAGCAGACTTTCCACAACGGCATTCATGTATGCCAACGCTGGCATCGACACCATCGTTGGTGGCGGTCCGTGTTGTCAAGCCTATTGAGATCGGGAGAGCCAAAGCATCGTCTTCTTTGGGGCACGTTGTCATCCCGTTTTCAAGCGAACCAGCGAGTTCCTGAACCGGCGAGCTCACATGCCAAGGCTTTTGTTGGAGTACGCTTCTGCTACCAAAATTAGGATCTATATTCGGTACTATTTGGTATAATTTTGGTAATGGGCCAGTGTATCTCGAAAGGGGTTAGGGGTTCTAGGAGGTGAAATCTAGTCCGCTGAATCCAGCCAAACTGTCGTTTGAATTCTGCAGACCCCGCCACTTGCCCANCATGTTGTACGAGGTTTTGAGGCTCTGAGCACGTCAGACTTTCAGGATTTGAGTGCCATGACATCCGTCATTAAAGTATCAAAAAATGTCAATTAATGGCCATGTATTTTTAGTAGCACTAACATCGCGTATATCATAGCAGCTCGATTCGTAGGGTCTGCTACGGTTCCAGCCCCCGCTGCACGTGTGTACGGGTCGGCGAGGAAAAGTAGTACAACAGTTGCGACCTATTTGACAAAAAAAGCAATGGAAAATTACCAAGGTCGCTGATGCTCGTCAACTTTGGGCTCCTGCTCCGTTGTCGAACCGAGCATCTACCCAATGTGAAGAGTTGAGTAACTTGGACCCGTTGGATAGGGAGTTCGGAGCATCTACTCTACCCTGCGCAGCTTGAGCCGGTTTAAACCCTTGCGTGCGCGCAGTACATGCAACAGGCTTGGAAGCGCTTGGATCTCAGAAACACTGAAAAGCATTGCCTTTTGTTCTGTTTGAGGCTGGAGGCGGCTTCAGATACATTTACACACCAAGTAAACGTAGGGAAAATCTTCTCTCTTGGTGCGCTTTAAGTGGCTGCAACTCGTGCTAGGAGACACGTTCCGAGCCGCAAACCCGGGGCGCTGTTGTCGTGGCACCCAATGTTGTGGCAGAGCTCGCCCGTATAAACAACGGCAAGCTTCCGTGCGTAAGGCGAAGGCGAGGGACACTCCTCGTTCAATGTCGGCAACACTAGTTGAAGCCAACACTAGTTGAAGTGCACAGCGTGCCACTAAAAGCGCGATTGTTCTCGACTAAGTACGACTCCAAAAAGGATCTCAAAGCCCAAGCTGAAGCTGAGCTCGAGGAGTCTCAAGGGACCATCATGAGCGTGTGGCTGGTGTCCGTGCCCAACGAGGGCAACAGCTCGTCCGAGACGACCTTCCTGTCGCTCAAGGCGGAGACCGCCTCCAGTCGGCACGACTACGCCGGTAGCTAGCAGCAGCAGCAGCAGTGGCCGGGGCTCTGCGAGGTGCAGCTCCCCGTTGTCTCGCTCTCTCACGCCTCCTCCTCCTCTTGTCTTGTCTTGTGCTCCGTAGACTGCGTCCGCGTGGAGCTGCCGTCGGATCTGCTGGTGGGGACGCTCGACTCGCTCATGGTTCGTCGCCTGCTGCCACTCGGACGATGCGCCGTAGACTGCAGACTGATCCCGTGGGTTCTGATCCTGGCAGGCGCTGAGCGACGACCTGAACCGCGTGGACATGGCGATCGAGAGCGTCGTGCGCAAGATCGAGCGCCAGTTCCACGACCTGAACAAGGGCGACCAGGCGCTCACGGTGGACGGAGGTGCAAGCCGCGCTGCAGTCGGAGGAGGTGGAAGATGGTGGTGTGCTCATTGGTTACTTGTTGATGCGGTGCAGTGCCCGTGGAGCGTTATCTGAGCTTCTTCTCGTGGGACGAGGCCAAGCACCCGCACCGTCGACCGCTGCCGGAGATCGTCAGCATTATCCAATCGGTAGGACAGTGCTGCCAAGTTGAGGTCGTTGTAGACCCTGTGTATGGTCTGATGGTTTACTGTTATTGCTGTTGCAGTCGGTGGGCAAGATCGAGGAGGAGCTGAAGCAACTGGGTACCCGTTACTCGGAGAAGAAGCAGCAGCTCATTAGTCTGCAGCGCAAGAAAGGGTAGGTGGACAGACGATGGATTAGCTTTGCTTTTGTCAAAGGATTTCGGGCGAACTTGACGGTGTTTTGCTTGCTATGTGATGATGAAGTGGCAACCTGATGGTGGCGAACCTGAACGACGTTCTGACGCCCGACGTCGTGTCCACGTCGGATTTCGTCAACACGGAGTATCTGCAAACGTTGGTGGTGATCGTGCCCAAGAACTTGGAGGAGCAGTGGCTCCTTGAGTACGCGCAGATCGGCGACCAGATTGCGGAGTACGGTCCCAAGGGTTCCCGTGGAAACGTACGTGGATCCCCGGTCGTGCCTGGGTCGTCCCGCAAATTGATGGAGGAAGGCGACTCTGCCGTGTACACGGTGACGCTGCTGAAGGGCCAGTACCAACCGGGTTTTGTGGACAAGGAAGGCAACTTCGAGCCAGGCACCACTGTGGACTACATCGAGGACTTTAAGACGCGCGCCAAGGAAAAGCGTTTTATGGTTCGTGAGTTCAACTTCGACCCTACGAGTCACGCGTCAAACGAAGAAGCAATCGCCGAGCTGGAAGTGGAAGTGGACCGACTGTGGTCGGCGCTTATCCGCTGGTGCAAGGCGCACTTTGGAGAGACTTTCATTGCATGGATGCACATCAAGGTGCGATTCGTGGCCTTGGACAAGTGGCTAGTACTATATTGGATGGAGGCTAACTTCGTTTTGGTTACAGATGATTCGCGTGTTTGTCGAATCCGTGCTTCGCTACGGCCTCCCCGTGAACTTTGTCGTTACCATGTACAAAGTACGTAGCTCCTGTCTCGTGTTTCAGGACATACGCGAATACGCGAATACCCGTTAACTCCATTTACATGGCTGTGCTGTAGCCTCATCCTGGTAAGGACAAAAAGCTGCGTGCAGTGCTGTCGAAAAAGTATGCCCACCTGCAGCCGGCCCAGTTCTCTGGCCTTGAAGAGGGCTCATCAGGCTCATCGCAAGTTGAGTACTATCCGTACGTCACAAACTCCTTCCACCCGCTTAGCACCACTTAATCCGGTGTGCACCAAGGCTAGTGAACTAGCTAGGCCAAGGCAGAGAGAGTTGCGTATGGTTCCTAGTACCAAGGAAAGGTCCTGAACGCTAACGAGGTGGTCAAAGACTAACTTTTCGTGATGTTCAAGAAGAAAATGTTTGAAAACAATAAAAAAAAAAGCGAAATACGAATCCAAACCGCATCACTACAGCATGCTAAGTAGCACTGGGTCGGATGTGTAGTCGACACCTCCGCGTGAGCTGTTACCTTTGAGTCGTCGCACACCCGCGTCTTCGCGCATTTTCATGTGAAACACAAGTTGAATCAGCTCGCGCAGATCGCTCACAAACAGCAACTGCACACGGTCTTTGCGATTGTCTCGCTCGCGTGAATTCCCAGTGGTAACTCCGGCGAACTCTTCCCGCAACTCCTCGGCTTCGCTTTTGTTCCCACGCGGTAAGATTACTCGCTTAATGCCGGCGCGAATAGCTGCCAGCACCTTCTCCCGGACCCCACCAACCGGCAGAATGACGCCGCGTAGAGTGATTTCTCCCGTCATGGCGATGTCGACAGGAACCGGGACACCCGAAATCACCGAGAGAAGAGCACACACAATCGCACCACCAGCAGAGGGGCCATCCTTGGGGATCGCTCCTTCAGGAAAGTGGACGTGCACAGTTGAAATGCCATCCAATGACAGTGCGTTGGGTCCGGAAAGCTCGCCTGCGTCTGCTGCCGTGCCTTCTCCACGCGGAAGCTCGATTAGATGCGCATTCACAAGCAACCAGGAGAGAGCGAGCTGCGCGGACTCCTTCATAACGTCGCCCAACTTGCCAGTGAGCTGCAGGGTAGGGGCTGCATAGGCCAAAGCTGAGATAGAAGATGCGATGGCCTTATCGGAGGGTGCGTGCCGCGTGCACGAAGCCTCAACGAACAGGATAGAGCCACCGGCTGTACTCCACGACATGCCAGTCGCCACCCCAGGAACGCTAGAGCGCAGCGCCACCTCATTAAACACAAGCTCGTGCCCAAGAATGGAACGGATCATCTTCTTGTCAATGAAGATTGGGTCAAACGAAGTGAGGCGATCAGAGCTGTTGCCATCCTTCTGCTTCTGCTTTTGATCGTCCTCATCTAGCTCGCGCACAACATCAACAGCCACGTAGCGACAGAGTGCACCGACCTGCCGTTCCAAGTCACGTACTCCAGCCTCACGAGTGTATCGCATAATAAGGTAGCGGAGCGCTTCATCTGAAATGCGCACCATGTCCTTACGTAAACCGTTGGCTTCAATTTGCTGCGGGAGAAGGTAGCGGCGCGCGATCTCCACCTTTTGCTCCACACTGTAGCCACTTAGTTCAATGACTTCCATGCGATCAAGCAAAGGGCCCGGAATGGTGTCCAAGCTGTTGGCGGTTGCTAGGAACAAAGTGCGGCTCAGGTCAAAGGGCACATTCAAGTAGTGGTCGGTGAATGTGTTGTTCTGGTGGGGGTCCAGTACCTCCAGCAGCGCACTAGCTGGGTCACCTCGGAAGTCCTTGCCCAGCTTGTCCACCTCATCCAGTAGCAACACCGGGTTATTGGTCTCAGCATGGCGAAGAGCATTCAAGATGCAACCCGGCATAGCACCAACATAGGTTTTGCGGTGGCCTCGAATCTCTGACTCGTCATGCACTCCACCAAGGGCTACCCGCTCAAACTTGCGGTTAGTGGCCGTGGCAATCGAGCGTCCCAGCGACGTTTTACCAACGCCTGGAGGTCCAACCAGACACAGAATCGGACCACGCATGTCACGCTTCAGGCTGCGGACAGCAATGTACTCGGTGATGCGCTTCTTCACCTTGTCCAAGCCATAGTGGTCCGCGTCGAGCTGCTTGCGCACCCGCTCCACCAGCAAGGAATCGGGTGTGGAAGTGTTCCACGGCAGCTCGGAGAAGAACTCGAGATAGTTGTGGAGGATGCCATACTCTGGCTGCATCGCAGTCATGCCTTTCAGACGTCGCAGCTCCCGTTGAGCGACCTTGGAGGCCTTGGGCTCCAGGGTCAGTGCGTTCAACCGATCTTCCAGCAGTTTCATCTCGCTGGCGTTGTCCGCTCCCGCTCCGTCATCGCCAGCTTCCCCCAGTTCTTTCTTGATGGCTTCCAGTTGCTGGCGGAGCAAGAACTCTTTGCGCGTGCCTTCCAACTTGTCCTGCACCTCACTTTGGATCTTGCGCTGCAGTTGCGCCTTCTCCGTCTCCTGCTCCAGCAACGCCACAGCACGTTCGCAGCGTGGGGCGACGGGTACGGCCTCCAGCACCTGCTGCTTCTCCTCCACGCCCACGTTGAGGTACGACACCACCACGTCCGCCAGCTCTCCCGCCGACGAGTTGCCAATGGCGTCCACGAGTCCATTGCTCCGACGTAGCAGCGGCGCGCTCTTGGCCGTCTCGAGATACTCCTGCGTCAAGTGCTTGAGCCTCAGTGCCAACTGTTGCGTCTCCTCCGTCTTGGCTCCCTTCGCGGGCTCTGGGGGCTCCAGCCTCTGCACCGAGCCGACAAGGTACGGTCTGGTCTGGGCCACGTCCTGCAGCTGCACTCTGTGGAGCCCCTGCACCAGCACCGAGAGCCCGGCGACGCCGCCCTGCATGCGCGTGAGCTGCACGACGCGCGCCATGGTCCCCACGCTGTAGACGGCGTCCTTGGCCTCTGCCGTCGTGGGCAGAACCCGCGTGGCCCCTGCGTCGCCCTCGGCGCTGCCACGACGCGTGAAGATCGCGAGTGTGAGCGACGCGGAGTCGCCGCCGGCATTGCGCTTGGGCGTCTTGGGCGCGCGCACCTCCCACACGAGGTCCTTGAGCAGCTGCAGCGCCGACGCCGACGTGATGGCCAGACGCAGGTACGTCCGCGGGAAGAGCACCTTGCCGTCCAGGGGCAGGATGGGCAGCTGCAGCGCTGCGGTCGCCGTCGAAGTCGCGCGGTCCTCCATCGTCGAGAAGGCGGAATGGAATGAGGTTGACGAAACAGGAGGCTGGTGCGGTCCGAGATAAGTGGGCGCACTTTGCAAGAGACGAGAAAGGAACAGGCGCAGGTTGAGGGTGCGAGTAATGCACACGATATTACGGGACGCAGCTAAGTTTTTTGGCTTGTTTTTTTCGGATGCATTCAAATTCATACGCAAGGCCGCCACTTCGTTTTCTGGCGACCCAATCTACACATTCTTTCATGCAGGGATACGAAGGTTCGAGTTCGTGCCAAGAGGGACCGATGTACATTTCTGTCAAGATGACCAACGTACATTAAAACAGGAACCTTATGCTTACCAAAGCGAGTTGGAGGTCTTGGTGGCCGTCTTGGAGCTCTTGGTTGCCGTCGAAGACAGCTGCTCCGACTGCAGGTGGTCGTCCTCGTCCGAGGCGGACTCGCTTTCGTCCGAGGCGGAGTCGCTGTCGTCCTCAACCAGCGGGGTCTTGCCCTTGGTGGCGCCCTTCACGAGAATCGGGTCCTCCTCATCGGACGGGCTCTCGTCGCCGATGACGCCCTCCGAGCCGTCGTCGTACAGGCTGCCAATGGAGCTGGAAGTCTCCCCCGTCTTGGTGGCCTTGGTCGACTTAGAGGACTTAGACGACTTGGTGGCCGGGCTCTTGTTGCCGCCCTTCACCAGGACATCGTCGGCGCTGCCGCTGTCCGAGTCGCTGTCAAGCAGCCACGACAGGTCGTCGCTGCCGGAGTCCGACTCCTCAATCATGGCGGTCGTGCCCTTCGTAGCGCCCTTCACGAGGATGGGGTCCTCGGTGAGCTTGCCCTTCGTAGCTCCCTTCACGAGGATGGGGTCCTCGCTGCCAGACTCCGAGTCGCTGCCGGAGTCCGACTCCTCAATCATGGCGGTCGTGCCCTTCGTAGCGCCCTTCACGAGGATGGGGTCCTCGGTGAGCTTGCCCTTCGTAGCTCCCTTCACGAGGATGGGGTCCTCGCTGCCAGACTCCGAGTCGCTGCCGGAGTCCGACTCCTCAATCATGGCGGTCGTGCCCTTCGTAGCGCCCTTCACGAGGATGGGGTCCTCGGTGAGCTTGCCCTTCGTAGCTCCCTTCACGAGGATGGGGTCCTCGCTGCCAGACTCCGAGTCGCTGCCAGAGTCCGAGTTCTCAATCAGAGCAGTCTTGCCCTTGCCGCTCTTCAGGATGGTCTCGTCCGAACCGCTGTCCGAGTCGCTGTCAAGCAGCCACGACAGATCGTCGCTGCCGGAGTCGCTGGCATCGGAGTCATCCTCGAAGGCGTCGATGATGTCCTGCAGGTCAACCTGGTCGCTGCCGATCAGAGACATGATGTTCATCTTAACGTGGCTGCTGGCGGCGCTGTCGCTGCCGAACAGGTCAGTCAGGTCGATCGTAAGGTCATCGTCATCGAGCAGGTCGTCGCTGCCGCTGGCGTCAAGCGAGTCCGAAGCCGAGAAGTCGTCGCTGCCGCTGGCGTCGACGGAGTCCAATTTCGTCGAGCGCAGGTAGTTCGGGTTGCCGGCGTTAGCGGTGGTGACGGCGAGAGCCGCAAGAACAAGACCAGAAGCAAACTTCATATTTTATTGTGATTCGGGAGGCGATGGATGTGTGCTGTGCTTCGAGAAATGGAGAATGAGCAGCAGTAAGCCACGCGCCCTGACCTCGACACCATCCAAGTTTGTATCTCGCGGCATTCAATCCGGAGCAGATCCCATCCTAGGAGCAGCGCTTACCATAGTTTACTGCACTTTACTATCGTTTATGCACTATCATGATGTACCCCATCCGCGAAGATGGCGGTCTGTTTGCGGCGAACCTTATGCTGCTGCGTTTGATTGGCAACTTCTCAAAACAAAAAGGCAGATCCGCGGCAGATCCTCCAACAAGCTCGAGGGTGGATTAGCACGGCACACCACAAAGGAGCCGGTCTTGTACAGTATGTATGCGGTTTGTTGCTGTATATTCCTGATTCCGAAATCCCGAGATATGGCCCCCATGTTGGCAGCGCTTTGGGTGTACGGAATACTCTGAGCTTACCACCAAGTCGGTCATGGTGTCACGACCGCAGTCCGGGTGAAGTAGTAGGCGGTGGAAATCCTGGATGTAGATATTGTTTATATCCCAATACTGTACAGTACTTACGATCACACTGTGGTTCAGTCCCCTATAAGTATCGTTAGCCAACAACTGACCCGAGTGAAGCAGCGATGCCGACGACGGGCTTTTACTGTCCACTGGAAGTTACAGAGCAACGGGCACGTTAGACAGCGTAAACTATTGTTGCTTGACGATTGTTTGACGAAGGTCTCCACTGGAGACTCTCCACGCTGCGCTCGCTGGTGACACGACCCTAAGCCCGCTGCGGCTTGCAAGCTTCGTCTTCGCTTGCCGGCATTGTTGGGTCCAGGGTTTGCATCCGCGCGCACACGGAATCCAAACCACAGGCAGGCTCACGGCTGTGACTCGCTTTTGCGTAACCCCTACGCGGTATTCGATCTCGTCCAATTAGGGGCGTCGAGCGGTGTAAATATCCCTCTTCGACGAAGACTTCGTTGTGGCGTGTACAGTACGATAAACATCCCTTCGGACAATATTCTAGGAATACGATCGTGCGTTTGCAACATGTCGCGATGCATTTGATCTAAGATTCGCGGCACTTTGACCGCCAACATGTAGTAAAACGCATCGCGACTTGCGGCTTCGTGGATTGCAGTACAACCACATCAAGTTATTCAAACTGATTGAGTGCCGAATCAAGCTGGTGGTGAAAGCAGACGCTAGAGCTTACGGACGAGTGCCGTCAATAACAAAGAACAATTAGATACATGCACGAGCAACACGACACAGTCCGCTAGCACCGATGCTTACAGACCTTAAGCCAGGATCCCCGCGGTCTTCGAAGCAGGCACCGTTTTCTCTGCAGGAGCCTCCGTGCTCTTAACCAGAGTGGGGTCAGCCGAACCGGAATCACTGCCGATAACACCGTTCGATCCGTCCTCAAACAGACTGCCGAGGCCGCTGCTGGAGGCGGTGCCAGTCTTCTCGGACTTGGTCGACTTCGTGGTCTTCGTGGCAGGGGCCTCCGTCTCCTTAGTGCCCTTAACCAGAGTGGGGTCAGCCGAGCCGGAATCACTGCCGATAACACCGTTCGATCCGTCCTCAAACAGACTGCCGAGGCCGCTGCTGGAGGCGGTGCCAGTCTTCTCGGACTTGGTCGACTTCGTGGTCTTCGTGGCAGGGGCCTCCGTCTCCTTAGTGCCCCTAACCAGAGTGGGGTCAGCCGAGCCGGAATCACTGCCGATAACACCGTTCGATCCGTCCTCAAACAGACTGCCGAGGCCGCTGCTGGAGGCGGTGCCAGTCTTCTCGGACTTGGTCGACTTCGTGGTCTTCGTGGCAGGGGCCTCCGTCTCCTTAGTGCCCCTAACCAGAGTGGGGTCAGCCGAGCCGGAATCACTGCCGATAACACCGTTCGATCCGTCCTCAAACAGACTGCCGAGGCCGCTGCTGGAGGCGGTGCCAGTCTTCTCGGACTTGGTCGACTTCGTGGTCTTCGTGGCGGGGCCCTCCGTTTCCTTAGTCCCCTTCACAATAGTAGGCTCGTCAAGAACGGCGAAGTCTACAATTTTCTTCTTTTTACCGGTCTCGCCCTTGCACTTGGCTTGGCGCATGGCGCACTTGTTTGAATATTCCACGCCATTCTCGTCGGTCACGGGCGAGTACTCCATGGTGCAAGCATCCGGGCAAGACTGCTCGGTGCTGCTCCCAGCACTTGAGGCTTCGGCTGACGACGAAGTGGAGCTCAGAGCGCACTCTCCAGAGTTCGCCACAGCGAGCTCAGTCGCGTTACACTGAGCAACGGTGAACGCGCAATCGTTCGTGTACGTGACGTTGTCGGAACCGCAAACAGGCTCGTAGTCGGTCGGGCAGACCGTGTCACAGTCGTAGCTGCCCGAACCTTTCAGCGAGTCCCAGCTCCAGTCCCAGGAGCCCGAATCGCTGGGGAACACCGCAGGACCAGGGCCCAAGTTCAACCCCCCGGAGCCAGCCTTGCCAATGGGGACAGTGATGCCAATTGAAGTGAGTAGCTTAGGGTCAGTCTTTCCACTGGTAGCGCTCTCATCGCCGATAACACCGCTCGAGCCGTCCTCGAACAGGCTGCCAATTCCACTGCCAGAGGCGGTGCCAGTCTTCTCGGACTTGGTTGACTTGGTCGTCTTCGTCGCTTCCTCCTTGGTCGACAGCGTGGCCGGGTCGCCAGCGCTGACGGCGGCAACGGCGACCGCCGCGAGCACGATGCCGATGGCGAGCTTCATTTGTTTTACCGGTAAAGCCTGGGTGGTGGGACCTGGTGAAAGGTGGTGCACTGCGTTCAGCAAATTGCGAAATGACTGGCAAACTTACCTGTATCCGCCCTTCCGTTGGCACGACTGCAACACCTTCATGCGGGCCGTATCTTCCACTCCCCATCAGGAGAAAAAAATGCCTTCACCGTCTATGGTACATTTGTGCCCTACACCATCCAAGATTATCTCGCTCATTGTGCTCGCTGTTCGAACAGCAAGCAGCGAGATCGAGCAGTCGAGTGCTTTAGATGAGAGCTGAAGCTCCATCGCGTATTAATGGAAATGTGCGACTCGCGAGTGAAGGTATTAAATCCCAACGTGAACAGCTGGAACCCGACGTTCCCGACATTTTCCAAACATGAAAACACGTTCCTAAAACGGTAGGCATCTATTTCCCATTTTGGGAATCCCAGCAACGGGCATATTTCTTCGAAACGGCAAACACACCTATCGAAATGCATAGGGAGGCACGAATCCAGTTTTATGCGCTTTGCCATCTGAGACGAGGAAAACTTCATGGACGTCATGGTGAGCGGATCCAGCGTACTGCGTCGCGTCGGCGCCAATTGGGATCGCGCGTACGGCGCCTTCCTCGGTCTGCTGTGCGGAGACGCTGCGGGCGCGACGCTCGAGTTCTCGCCGGGTGTCATCTCGGAGCCCGATGTCTCACGCGCCATGACGATGCCCGGCGGAGGCGTCTTCCGCGTGGGCAGGGGGCAGATCACCGACGACTCGGAGCTGGCGCTGTCTCTAGCTCGCGGTCTGTTGGGGCATCACCCGAGCGACGGGCTCCCCTTGGAGTCCGTGGCGAGGCAGTACGCGGCCTGGTGCGCCTCGAAACCGTTCGACATCGGGAACACTTGCGCCAGCGCCTTCGGAGTCGAGCCCGATGGGGACGGCAACTACGCGGCCGCTATGACGCAGACGGCAGCTGCTAGTTGCTCGGCCAGTGAAGCCAACGGGTCGCTCATGCGCATCGCACCGCTGGCGATCTGGAGCGTGGGGCAGTCGGAGGAGACCATCGCGGCTCTTGCCAGAACGGAAGCCACGCTGTCACATCCGAACCAAGTGTGTCAGGACTGCAACGCCGTCTATTCCCTCATGCTGGAGCATCTGCTACGCGTTCCGGGGGACTTTCAAGGAGCTGTGAGCCGGGGAGAACACTTTGTCAACACTTCTGTGAGCTCGGTGGTGGGCACCTGGTTCTTGGAGGAATCACTGGATGTATCCAGTCTCGTGTGTACGAGGAAAGTGGGCCATGTGCGCTGGGCGTTTGTGTTGGCCACGTACTTCTTGCGTCAGAACGAGAGCTATGAACGTGCCATCGAGCAAACTTTGCTGAAGGGCGGCGACACGGACACGAATGCCGCCATTGTGGGCGGACTGATTGGTGCGCTGCACGGGGTGGAGTCTATTCCGTCTCGCATGCATGAGGCTGTGCTCACATTTGACGCTACTAAACCCGCGGCAACCCACCGTCCGCGTCCGGTGGAGTATCGCGGAGCTCAAGTCACGAAGCTGACGGAGCAGCTTTTTAGTGTGTGTGTGTGAAGGAAACTGATACGTACGACTCCAAGTGAACGAAAGCTGGATGAACTTTGATTCTGGGATGTCTCGTGTAACTCAATATCGTTTGAAGGGACGGCATCCGACCAAAGAAAGTCGGCAATTTTCCAATTTCAAGTTGAGATACAAGGGATAAACAGCAACGAGGGGAAGGCCTCCTTGTTGGTTGGGGCTGAAAAGTCCTCGCTCGAGAACGTACGCGTGTAAGAAAGAGAATGAATCGTGGTGCAGCAACATCGATGCCATCCTACGCCGTTAATTGCGGTCTGTAGCTTCAACTTCACGATCTAGGATTGCTAGAACGGAGTGTCGTCGGGTCCAGATGCGCTGAAACACCTTCACGAAGAGTTTCTCAAATTTGGTTGAGCCTGGTACATGTATGTACACAGTCTTTGAAGCTGGGGGTGCCTCGAAGAACAGTTTCGGAGTACCGGGCCTTGACTTCCTCCCAACGGGTCATTTGAGCCTTCGGTGTCGCTATCCAGAGTTCGGCCTTCGAATAACCTCAGTGAAGTCAACCGATTTCGTTTCCCTAGTCTCTCCTGCTTTCACTTCTCCATTTGCATGAAGCATTCGTTTGAGAATGTAATACCATACTCATCCATCACGGGATCAAAAGTCAGCCGTACAACCACCATCGCAACCAGATACTTCACTTGCGCTACCGCTGCTGCTACCGCTCGAGGACACAGACCCGCTGGCATCGCCGGAAGCCGACGCCGACAACGAAGCTGCAGCCGATGCCGCAGAAGCCGTCGTAGAGGTAGACGCTGACGCTACAGTCGGTGTTGCTGGTTGAAGCCGCTGATACCGGGTTGGTACTCATCGATTTCGTCTCAGAAACTTCCAAGCTGGAATTGCTGCATCCGTCGGTTTGCGATCAACTTCGTGTCAGACACTGGGCGTTGATCGCTCCCTCCTTAAGTTACACCGTACTTGCTGCGGTCTCCGAGGAATCCTGTACATCGGTCACGATGCACCACATCATTCTTTGCGAGTTCGGTGATCGCCGACCATTTTACTTCTACTGAACTCCCTTACTGCGACCAGTGTCATCACCGTTCACATGTCAGCTTGCTCATTCAGGTGTTTATGGCGAGCTGACCCTCAAGAATTTCAATGGGAGGTATTGTTAACTGTAAGCTGTTCTGCTGTCAGACTTCACGACTCGAAACATAAGTTTCTGGTAGCAATACCAAAACTAAAACCCATTGTAAAACCGAAGAATCCAAGTACTGCACACCGACGTTATCGATCGGTGTAATAACCCAGACGCGGGCTGTTCATGAACTATAGCCCAGAAAGCAAATTCTTCGAAGAAGTCTGTACAGTTATCCGGCGTTTGTATTCTTTTGTACAACAACAATCCGTGAGAAGGCGAAAGTAGCGCAGCGGCTTGTGCTCCGGGGTCGAAGCCATAGATTGTTTCAGTTGATTATTTGCGTTGGCTTGAAGCCTCTTTCAAATAGTGGAGTGCTGTTGCGGCAACACTATATTAACCCACGCTTTCATGTGGCTTGCAATAGCTTGGAAATGCCAGATCTACCACGTGTAGCGGGTCATGGTGTACGTCGGATCCAGTTGCGTCTTTTCCAGCAGTTTTTCCAGCAGGTTGGGCTTCACACGCAGCTCTTCTTCCGTGGTACTCCAGGCGTTGACGTTGATTTCCTTGGCGTGGACACCGCCAGCGATGAAGATGCTGTCCACGCCAGTGTTCGTCGCCCCCTGGATGTCGTGGTGGAGTGAGTCGCCGATGTGAACAACCTTCGACTTGTCCGTCACGTTCGCCAAGCGCAGGCACACTTCGAAGTGTTCCTTCATGGGCTTGCCGAAGTAGACGACCTCACCGCCCATTTCCTCGTACAGCTTAGCGATGCCGCCTCCCATGTGCACGAACCGGTCTTTGGCCATAACAGCCAGCACGTCCGGGTTCGGACACAGCATCGGGAGCCTGCGGTCGAGGCCGCCGCGCAGGAACTCCATCATGGCTTCATTGACTTCGCCCGTGTGGCGATAGTCGGTGGGCAGAACGTCGACCACGCGGTTGCTGTAGCAGACCTGCTGCGTGCCTTCCACCGTGAGGAACTGGGCCTTGTCTAGCGCCACGATCTCCACGTCCAGGCCGTGGAAGATGGACCCCGGGTTCGAGGTGCGCTTGGCCACCTTGCCGTCCAGGTCGGAGGTCATGAGCGAGCAGCGTGCGTGCGTGTCGCGACGCTCCAGCAGGTAGTCGTGGCACAGCTCTCCGCCAGTGACGCCCTGAAAGTCGGTGGAGAAGCCCATGGGCCCCAGCTTGGTGGCGAGGCCGCAGGAGCGGTGCGACGTGTTGGACAGCAGCACCACCTGCTTCCCGGCCTGGATCATGCGGTTGAAGCAGTCGACGGCGCCGATGTAGGGGATTGTGCCATTGTGCAGCACACCGTACTGGTCGATGACCACCACGTCGTACGTGTCCAGCACGTCGGACAGGCCGTTGATGATCTACAGAGAGAGGAAAAGGCTGAGACTTGCGGTAAAGTGAGCAGGGGCGGGTCCAGGGAGGCCCAGGCCTACCTTGGTCATGTGTTGTTTCTGCTTGGTTGCAAACTGAGTGCAACAGTGTACCACTACTGGTACATGGCGCCGTAATATGGTACATTGGGTTCTTAGCTCAGCTGGCGCAACTACCGTAGCTAAACCACACGGTAACTAAACCTGGAGTTAAGAAACGGGAACTCTATATAATCCATAAGAGTAGGAAGAAATGGATAAGGTAAATGCCCAGTTTAGTAGCACCTGACCGAGACAGACACTTCGAACCCCTAAAACTTTACTGGAAAGCATGAGACGAATGATCGCGTGACCGTTTTGAAATGCTGATTGTTTCAGCTACTTTTGAGATTTTATTTGGCAGTAGCCAATCGATGTGACGTCTACGATTTGATTTTACAAATAAGCTCTCCGATATAAACGATTGACCATCAAAACCAGTTTAGCAGCACTTTAGATTTGAGTTCAGTATGCACTCAAATCTTGATTCGTCTTCTTCAGGAGTAAAGCAGTAGGATTTGGTTTATAAGATCTGGAAAGAAAAGCTAATTGTATAAATACGCAGATTTTGACTATTTTATAGAGGTGGTTATGCCAGTTAGCTTATTGAGGGCCTTTTGGCGCGTGTGGGTTCGAGCCCCGCTGCGTCCGAAAGAGCAGGATTGTCGCAGTTTGACTGCTAATTCTCCACGCCAAAAGGTAAGTCACGCTTTCGGTATTCAGCATCCTTGTCTTCGTTCTGAAACTAACTTTTTGCTCAAACTAGAGCATCCTCTACAATGTCAAGACATACAGGCTCTTCATCTACGGTGGCAAGGCTAGCACCATCGGTCTGCTTCCCTTTTGTCTTCTTCTTGGGCGGCTATGCTTTCTCCGCTGCCGCACTCATCTCTTCGATAAGCGTACGCGTCAGCAAGTGGCCAGCAACGGTGGCAGTCTTGCGCCTCCTGGTTTTGGGGGGTCGCGGTTGAATTGCCAGGATATCTTACACGATATGGCGAGGTGAAGCTGTGCAGTAGAGATGAACGATAGTGTGTAGAAGGTGTCAAAAGACGAAGTGATGATATTAGAGCAGCGAGAGCTGCTTGCCAGCAGAGATCTGATGGCTGGTCAAGAGGACAGCTACAGCTACACTCTAGGCCTCACTATTCTATACTGATTACCAGTATAGCAGGTTTCAAGGGATTTCTGATGATTGGTCATCAGCTATTACAGGGTTCTGTGGTACGTTGTACCATGTCAAAAGCTAACTTCAACACACGATAGCATCTTTCTTGTAAAGCCACGCGGCGCGAGCAACCTTGCGCTTATTACACGCTGAGCAGCAGCTTGCAGCTCGGTGTCGGAGTAATTGCATTGTATTGCGGTCATTAGAGGTGTTTCATGCACTGCCCAAAGCATGGTCATGTATATAATTTTGAAAAGTTCGCATTGGTATCGTGCTGATGGCACACATGAATTTCTGTTCAAGGTGCAGCCGAGCCGCAGCATGCTCTGACAGGATACGATAAATGCCACCGAAGACGCGCAGTCACTCAGAGGATTTAGTTACTTCTGCGTTTTGGTTGGGGCTATCCTCGGAATATACATTTTTGAATCTGCACGAAAGTATTTTCGTGCACTTTCATGCGCTGCACGAAACAGCCCTAGCGGCTTCTTCGGTTGGTTCGAGTTGGGAAATGGCTGTACATTTAAAAGCCCAATGTTTGGCGCCAAAGCTCCACATCCATTGAAATCAACTTGCGCAGTTTTCGTATTTAGTGATTTTGAGCCAACGGAAGACTTTCAAGCTCCAAGGACGTTTTCCACTGGGTGAAATTTGAAGTGCTACTAAGTTGGTTCGTGCTACTAAACTGGGCGTTTACCTCTTAGGCATGAGGGAAGTGCTCCAGAGGAAGCCTACCGTGCTTCAAGTAAGAGAAAAAAAAATAAACAGACTTTAAACGAATCTTCGCAAACCCTTCCTGGATGAACGAACCAAAAGGTATATGGTGAGCGATGCTGTCTTGTGCTCCTTCACTCCTTAAAACGCCATGGCCTGCCTTTTGGCTGAGCGTTGAGCATTGAGATGAGTAGTGATCCGTACTTGTCGTACAGTCGATGTGGCAAGCTACGACACCAAATATGCCGATTTCGAATCAGGACGAAGAACAAATTTCTGGAAAGCTTGGTACGTCACGTTATACGAAAAACCTACGGACTTGAAGTACATCATGAATCTGTGTTTTACCCCATTTCGTCGCTTAGCGTACTGGTCTAAATGGCACGAGCAGATTACGTTCAAGATAGGGTACTGGCACCGGGACATGCTGCAGCACAGGCTATCCTATATCCTATAGTAGCGTATCCTTCAGTGCTGAGGTTCTCGACAAGTTTGCACCAAGTAACAGCGACTACTTTTCGTCTTCGCACACACGCGACAGCAGCTGCACGTCAGAGGTCGCAAACGATAGGCAGCGGATATCCGTGGTTGACCGTAGTGATTGTTTTGGTTATGCGAAAAACTGAAAGCTGAGGTGGATTTTAAAAATAAAAAAATGCATACGAGCTACAGCATTTTTGTTTCTTTGTAGGGGTTCTACAATTGCGCTCGGAACAGGTATCGCACGGATCTGGCGACGAATCCTAAAGCCGGAAAGCGAGGAGGATGTTCATCCGCACCCGAGCTCAAAACTTCGTCGCAGATAGTTTCTACTTGGGCGGTACTTTTGCTTTTCAAAGCAGCTGTAAGGACGGTGGGTCATCACTGACGAACACCATATCTAAATGGGCCCACGACTAGGATGACAATTGTTTTGAAGAACTCCAGGACAGAGCTGGTTGACAGGTTGTATCCAGGAACGATAAGAAAAAAGATTCTCAGCGAGTACAAATAGGATGGTTTCCGAGTATGGCCATAATT